>NDXB01009096.1:64027-86023 GCA_002631895.1 Agapornis roseicollis
TTTTTTCTTTTTTTTTTTTTTTGCCTACCCTTTCGTGTCATAATTTACCAGCTCCACAGTACATTGCAAAGCCTTTTTTACACATGGACTCAAGTTTCCTCACAGAAACACTTAGAAAACTCCCACTGAAAATGAAAGAATTTCACATGGTACTCCAAGAAAAGTGTTTTGACTGAGGAGTTTTTTTGCATTAACCTCCAGAGAAGAGGGGCTTATTTGTCACACTAAGACGTTAGTGGCTTGTAGTGCTCTTTAGGTTTGCATTGGCACTACTGATCACAAACACACAGGGAGCATGACAAAGCTGTAAGTGCAGGGATGAACCTGCGAAATGCTGAGCAAGTTCAAACACAGCTGACTGCTGTGGGTGCTGAGGGGATACTGGAAGAAGCAATCCATGCTTGCAGGATCAAAGTCACACAACTCATCTGCAAAGAATATGACTAAGAGTCACTAAAAGCAAAGCCTCTGTCAAGGCCCTCCGTGGAAAATAGATTGTTTTTTAATTAAGGACGTACCAGGCTGACTTCAGTATTTTTAGTAGAATGTCAATATATTTACTCTTTACCATATTTTAATGTAATCCATCAAATAAATACTATCTATTAAAGATTATGCACCTGTGAATCAGAAGCTGTAAAGGTCAGCCTTTTCAATTTATATGAAAAAATAAATATATAAATTAATAAATTTTGGCCTTTCCTAGATCTGCAGATCTTTGTATGTAACCTGCTTCTCCTCTCTACAAAACTACAAAAAGAGGGAGTTGGATAAAACAGAGGTCTCCATTCATGAGGCTTCCACCTTTCTGCTCCTTGTGGGCAGCCTGAATGCTCTTTAGAAGTGAACCAGTGGGGTACACAGGGCAGACGTGGGAGATCCTGCCTTCCCAAGGAGAGACTAGAGATGGGTAGAAAGAAAGATCTTTGCAAAGTGCAATAGGCTAAATTTCTCTTTGAATTACAGCAGCATAAATCTGTTCTAATCCTGCCAAAGGCAACAGGACCATGCTGGATTTACACTGCAGGAATCTGAATCAGAATTTGGCCTGCCACGTTCAAAGTCACAAGGACCTTTCCCCAGAGCTTAGGAGATCTGACATCAGTAACTCTTACACTTGTTCAAAGAGGATATAAAATATCACCACAAGTGTGAAGTGCAGCACTAAAGTAATGCTTCAGACCCCTTTTGCACAGACATCAATAACCATGCAATGCACCAGGCAGGAGAGCATGGAGAAGCAGCATTGTTGCTCCAAAACATGTAGTAGGTGGAATGGGGCAGAATGACTTTATCACATGTGCAACTATTACAGAAGAAAGAGAGAAAAAAGACCTGTGACTATTTTATTCGGTGACTACTTTAGTGCAAAGGCTGATACGAGAAAACTAACACTGCATACAGTAACACTGTATGTTACTTGTCAACTGAACAGTTGGTCAAAGAGTGAGGAAATAATTAGTGATTAATTTATTCCCATTCACTCACCTACAATAACCTTCACTGGATTATTTATTTACAAGGTAAATAAAGCAGAAAGTGCCTGTCTTTCTCAGCCCACTAGATCTCTCTCTGAGGAAAAGCTGCCGCAGTGGCCAGTTTAATTCTTCCCTTTCATTCAATTATATTTGATTTTGCCCAGTTAAATGTCTCAGATTTGCTTAAAAGTGACCTGTAAAAGGAAAAGGCTGTTGGCTTGTATCCCTGTTTACTTTTTTGCCATGCACAAAGTGTGGTCAAAGGTGTCTTCCCAGTAAAGGGTTTGGTTCTCACTCGGTGTAGCACTGAGCCTGCAGGGAAAGGGACAGCACACTTCCCTCAGGTAGTCCCACTGGCCCACAGCAGCCCAAAGGCCACTCTTAGCCACAACATCTGATCAAATGCATACTCATGTAAGAATTGCTGGGATTCCTGCTCCTCCCAGGGGAAGACTTGTATCAGGTCCAGCTGCATCCCATGGAGGCTTCCCTAAACTAGGTTATCAGCCGGCCAAAGATGCAGCTCCCTCTGCATCTTGCCCTGTTCAAAACCAGTAGCAGGAAGACTTGTTTGTGGAGTAATTCCCCAGAAGATTGGCTGAGGCCTGGGAAAATGGTGAAATGTCAGTGATATGAAGGAATAAAGTAGAGCAGTTGAAAAAAGAAAGACTTAGCCTGACTGGTTCAGACTGGTTAGTTGCTCTAGCTAACACCTATTTAACTTCAGGAGCTAATGAACACTTCTGAGAGAGGATGGCTTTATTAAAGATTCAATTATTTTCCAATTAAGATGTAAGGGCTGTATTAAGCATCCCTGAAAATACCACAATGTCCTCTAGATGCATGCAGGAAAAATCCAAGCCAGCATCTCTGGCTCTTCCAAGGTAAAATACAGGGGAAAAATAAAACCTTAAAAAAAAAAAAATAAAAATCCCAGTTGTCAGGGGCTCTTTATCTTTCTAAGGAAGGAAAAAAAAAAGGGCTGATTCTTCTGTAGCTCTCTTCTACCTGCTCTTCTCCCTCCCCGGTTTTCTCTGTTGCAAATAATTCCACATGATTAATAGGGTCTTCTCAGCAGCGCTACACACAGTTAGCTCTGTTAATCTCCCTTTGAATCTGAGAATCTCTAGTCCCCCAACCCTTCAGCCCCATGAGACTACACCTTAGGATCACAGAATAAGCGCTTTCTTTCTATTTTAAGTTTCAATCTGCAGGCGTACAATAGAAGAAAGCTCAAATTTACCTTATCTGCCATGATCATAGAGGAGCCTCCATGGATGCCCAGGATGGGAGTGAGGGTCTGGGCAGAGATGAAGTCCAGGATCTGAGCAATGGCTTCCTGGTCTGTATCATCAGCGAATACCACCCCTTGAATCTTCCGGTCTGACATGAGGTCACAGATGCGGGTTATGATGCTCTTGGGGTCTGTTTCATTCATGGCCACCAGTTCCACCCGAGGCACCACTGAGAGGTGGTGGAAGTCATCTTTCTCGTGAGCATCTTTGATGGCCACTTCGTCTGAGGTCCCCACCAGGATGACAGCAATGCCAATGCTCGGGTGGCTTTTCTGTGCACGGGCCCCGCTCCCTGTTGTCGCAAGGACTGCCAGCACCAGCCAAAACCCTGGAGAG
This sequence comes from Agapornis roseicollis, assembly GCA_002631895.1. Taxonomy (NCBI): domain Eukaryota; kingdom Metazoa; phylum Chordata; class Aves; order Psittaciformes; family Psittacidae; genus Agapornis; species Agapornis roseicollis. The sequence continues at coordinate 67,137 of NDXB01009096.1, forward strand.
TAGCACTCCACCCTGGGCCTCATCTTCGGCTCTTACACTCCCTGAGTGAGGAAGAAAAAAATCAGGGAAGGGGGAAAGTAAGAGAAAGGGAAACCGATTAATTGACAAGTCAATCACTCACTCAGCCTTCAAGGCTGATTCATTGATTTTCCTCAGCCACTAGCTCTTCTCCCACCCATACTTCTTGCCTGACACCCAGCCCTTTGGCTGCATTCAGTACTCTGTTGAACTTGGAGGAGGCAGACCAGTCCAGCCTCCAGTTCAGAGTTTAGAGTCACTTCAAAGAGCAGCTGTCAGCAGAAGATGGGATCATGTCATCTCTCAGGTCACATGTCACTCTAAGACCCAAGTCAAAACTGATAGAGAATTGTCCTTCGATGGCTCATCAGCTGTCTTGGTGAAATTAATTGCTTATGTCAAGCCCATGTCTAAGTGTTTACCTTCAACACAAAGGAATTACTGGTGCTTGTGATCAGTTTGGCCTTCTGCTGGAGGTGCAGAAAGGCTAAAGGGACCAAGCAGATAAGGACTTCCTTTTACTTTCTTAGCACAGACCCTACAAAATAAAGTAAGGACAAATCAGCAAGACCATTGAATCTATGTGTATGGTGTATCCATTACACACAACCTTCTTACCACCAGGGCACACACAGCTCCAGTGTGTAGTACAGTCAGCCATATGCCTTTCACCCATAGAAGGTTCATTTCTTTTTAAAAACCCAGGAACACAAAAATCCAGGAACCAAAAAATCCCTATCAGCTGTGTCCAAAAGTGGATCAATGCAGTGTGGGGAAGACATTCCCTCCAAGCCCCTGTGACAGCTATTCTTGCCCAGAAGCAGAAAGACCCATGGAGCTTACAAAGGTTCACCCTCAGCTACTACAGCCAGGGATGTTACACAGATCTTCCCCCTGAACATGTCCACTTTATTTTGTAATCATAGCAGCAGAAATGCAAAAGCCCAATGAGGTCATCTCTCCAGTCCCTGCCTGAGCAGGACTGTTCCCTGCGGGATTGTTCCTAGCTCTTTCTTTATTCAGTCTTGGTTTAATAATAGTTCACATTTTCACAGCATTTTTCATCCTCAAGGCACTTCACAAACACCATTGAATTAATCCTTGCAGCATCTATGCAGCGTAAATATCAGAACCCCCTGGTCTGGGGGCAACAGCTGAGCAATGTTCCCCCATTTGCCCACCAACCCTGTGGGAGTCAGCCCTGCTCAGTGTGCCCACCCAGGGCCATGCTGCTGTCACAAGGAGATTTCAGGCATTTCAAACCAAAGGAAACCTTCCCTCAGCACAAAACATCATGAACAGCTATTCACACCCATGACTGTTCAGCAGCCAGGCTCACTTGGAGTAAATACACCAGCCCTGTGCTTCCTTTGCACTACGCTTCTGGTTCAGGAACAGGACCGTTCCATACCGTTTGCTGCTACACATGCCTCTATCAAATGAACAGAAAGCAACAGCAGTATGGAGAAGGATGGCAATTCTCTGGGGAGGCTGGTTGTCCACAAAATAGCTATAGCTGACATCACTCACAGAAAGAGCACAAGGGGTCTCATCTTGTCCTGCCCAGGACAGCACCCAGGCTCAGCACCTGCTCCCTCATTGTCATGCTAAGCAGAGAGTATGCATCCTGCATTGATAGTACCAGAAAAATAAGCAGATAATAAAATAGATAATAAATATGCACCGGAGGAACTAAATCCACTTAAGAGGCTGAAAGGGCCCACGAGTGTGAAGCACCAATCGATTCTAAACTCTCTGACGGATCCACTTTCTACGAGATGCTCACAAGGAGAACCAAGAGACTTTGAGAGTTTGGCAAAATGAACAGCTAACTTCATTCCAGCAGGACTGTTATCCTCCAATTACGAGTCACTAAATTAGATTCCTTCACACTGAAATGCAGTCCCCACTCCTGCAATGCTTTATTAACTTTAATGCATGCTACACGCTCTCTGTCTCTCACTCTCCTGCTCACTGACTTTAGTGCTTTATTTGTTCTCTTTAAAATATGTCTTCTGTGATCCCTCTGCATAGACTTACGCAGTATATTATGCTTGGTTAGGCAATGGCCAGCTGTGATGCCCAGGGACCAAAGTGTAGTTTTTTCCCAGCCCCCTCCCACCAGGAATGCTTTACAGGGCCTTCCAACCCAGGGCTCATATAGCAGTGATGCAGGAGATATGCAGGCAATCATGGCAGCTGTCTGCCTTTGTGCCCAAATAACTCTCCCACTGGGAAAAATACCATCCAAGAACCCTGTTCCTTTCTCTTCACCTGCATCAAAACCAAGAAATCTCTCTCATCAATACCTCCAAGCAGCAGCAAAAAGCCCACATCATGAAAAGCACACATGCCAATCTGTTGGGTGTCTAGCTCATGAGATGTTCCCCTCAGGCAGATTTTTCCATTCAATACAAGATGAACAGATAATGGAATTCCTATACAGTGACAGATCCTCAGGAGTTGACCAGATATTCAGGGAGCAGCAAGGGCCAGGAAGAAGCTAATGCAAAGAGGAGGTCATCAGTGCCTCCACAATCAACTTAGCATCTCCATTTTGGATCCTCAGCTATTAAGCTCTCTCTGGATCAGGCAGAGAAATATGTAAGTAGCCTGTGTTGTACCACCCAAAACAACTCTCTCTTTTTCTCTCACTCATACATAACACTTCTGTCATGACCATGATGTGTTTCAGGTGATGCAGCAATCTGCAAGTCAGAGACCAGTATCCTTCTGAGGGAATAGCAGATACCAGGTCCAGGCAGGGCTGTCTCGTAGGATGGGACCCAAGGATGCCATAAGGCTGCAGAACACAAATCATATCCAAGCAAGGGCTGAGTGTTGGCCTCCACTATTCAGCTCCCATAAGACAGCAACAGATTCACAGTACAGAGCTGAGCTGCTCCAAGACTACAACAGGGGTGCTTGTAGTGTTACAGTCCCTTCCCTACCCTCCTTAGGGCCACTTCTGCTCATATGCACATGCCAGGTGTTGGGGAAAGGGATGAATGTGCCAGCACCAACCCCATCTCCCTTTTTTCTTCTGGTCTGGCTCACTACAATCCCCTTTTGAATGTGCGCTAGTAGAGAAGAGGCATGGGTGAGCCAGCACGGACTTTTATCAGAGTAAGGTGATGATAGAACAATTGTGTAAATGTGTTTTTGCACACACTGCAGTGAGTTTTATCCATTAATTTCTACACTGTTCAAATGCAAAAGTTTGAGGCACACAGCCAAGGAAGCACTGGAGGCAACATGCAAACCTCCTCCCGAGTGGTGTTCTTGTTTCCAACAAGGAAAAGAAATGGAGAACTTCACACATGAATTTCAAAGGCTGCAGTTGTAAAACAGGGTATTTGCCCTTACTTGTTTCAAATAACTTTAATATTGCTAGCGTCTAATTTCATGAATCAAAAATAATTTTAAAAATGTGCCAGTATATCTTATTACAAAGTATTTTACATGAGCAGGTTTTTCCCTTAGTGGTGGTGTGGGGCAACACCGCGGTTGGAGCCTTTTCTGTGATTTGGCCACTCCAAAAGAATGTAGGAAATCCCAAACTCCAGTCTGGTAAGTAAAATCCTTTACACATTACTCCACACTACTGTATTGTCTCTTACTCCCTGGAAAATAATATGTGACAAGGCCATTAGACAAAGTGGTTTTAGGGACATATCTATATTTAGGTATAAACACTCCTGTAAAGCCATTATACCTCTATAATCTCATTTTACTTACCAATAAAACACGTTCACCATTGTAGAGGAATGCAGCATCTACTTAGCGCTGCAGAGCAATGTTACACAATCACCGTTAAAACAGGAAGGGAAAGCTAAGTTCTCCAATTGCAAATACAAGAGGAATGTAGGTAGTCAGACAGTAATTCGGATTGGAATTTGGCCAGGACCAAAGGTTAGATTGTTTAAAAATATCATAAGAACCCTATTTGACACTGCATTTTTATGTGGATCAGACCTAAGATAGGTATTAATAGAAAATTATTAGGCTGCAAAGGCAAAATACACTTCAGCATTTAGAGATATTTCTGGAAGATATTTCAAAATACAGAAAGTACACAAATAGGTCATTGTGCACTCAACCAGGCTAACTGTAAACAGAGTACTATTCAGGCAGTCTACAACAACACTAGGCAATCTTCAGGTCAGATAAAGAAACTGAGGGAGAACATGGGCTGGTCTCAGGAGTTTGGGGGCAGTTTTGTCATGTGCCTATGCTGGTACCTCCTTTTTCTGCAAACGTGCCAGTTAGGCAGCCTTGCACAATAGCCCCTAGGGAGGATATTTGCAGTGTCCCCAAAACCTGATCTCCAAGCTCAAGACAGCAAGAGGAAAGGAAGTCCTGTGATAGTGCAGTCCCCGACAAAAATGTCTTGAAAGCAGTTTTCCTAACTAGGAAGACAACGATATTTGGGACAGGAGGCTGAACAGTGTGCACTAGCCAGCAGCAAAGAGAACTTCACAGGTACATTGGCTCTGTATTGAAAGAAGAGCAACATGACCTTACCTCCAGCCTCCCTATTCTGTACTTCCCTGGAGGGCCATGGGAAAGTTCATATCCCAGTGCTTTCTGGGCTCTGCTCACTGGGAGCTCCAGTGAGGTCCCAGTACTGGTTAAAGGACTTCAAGCCACAAGATCCAAATTCAACAGCTGTTTTGCTTCTGCACCAACTACAATGCTAATTCCCAGTCCTACATTCCTCCCTGATCCCTAGCCCAGTTCCAGGACTCACCACCATCCTCAATCACACTACTACCTAGAGAGGTGTCCTGCCAGCCCCAGTGTTAGCTGTCAGTGTTATCATATCCTTCAGTATTTTATAATCTTTGACAGCATCATAACTCACACTGGCTTCATTTCTCTGACAGTTTGAACAGCATCAGACAATGAATCAAAAGCAGTCCTTGTGTTTCAGCCCTAGTTGGGGGTAGGAAGAAATCCATCTCACCTGTGAGATACTTTACAAAGCTGGAAGATGCTCTGTGCCTGGTATCCAACACAGCACCAGGGAATAGCAAGTACACTAGAAGAAGCTGTAGGAAAATTAACATTGAACTAGGCATTCTACTGGGCTGTCTGGCAAGGAAATAAATCTATGCCCAGACCAAAGAAGAACATTATTTCTGTGTTTACCTACTGCAAAAGATTACTACATATTTAATCTTTATGTCTACTACCTGCTTTACAGGCAAACTTCAGGAGCCATGACCACCCATGTAAGGAAAAGAGCAGGACTGACTGCAGTCTCAAACTGTTACTCCTAAAAGCTGAGGCTTAAAGCTATATATCATGCTATAATTTACACCTGTTTCTCCAACTGCATGATTTTTAGCAACCTGATTCCAGCTTAGGACAGCCTCCCATTCGCATGGTTTGTGCCATCCCCAGCCCAAACCCACTGCTTATCATATACCTCTGAAGAAGCATTCTTCATGTTCTAACACTGATTTAGCCGCTGTCCTACTGCACCTTCAGCTCAGGCTCTTTGTACACTGACGACTCTTGCACTGCTCTTCCCCCTATTACTGCTTACCAGGCAGGTGACATAAGTGCCCATAAATCTTCTTCTGGTTCACAGCACTGTTCCAGGAATTTTGTAAACAAAGACGAAGAAGAAGGGGATGGATCTGGGGCACGATGGATATGTCTTAGAAGTGCCTGTACACTTCAGGTGCTGATAAACAAAATGAATGATGCTGCATGACATTCACAGTAGGAAGACGGCAAAGACTGGAGACAATGAAAAGTGCCACACACAGTGATGAATGCAAGAACAATACATTGACCTAGACCAAAATGGTTGATTATGGTGACTCTGAGTAAACACTCACTCCACCAAGGGCATTTCAGTAGTTTTAGATGAAATATTGTGCAGCTCAGTTTATTTTAACTAGCTTTGAACATCACTTATATTCTCATTCTGATATATGAATGTTCATAGAATCATAGAATAGTTAGGGTTGGAAAGGACTTTAAGATCATCTAGTTCCAACCCCCTGCCATAAGCAGGGACACCTCACACTAAACCAGGCCACCCAAGGCTTCATCCAACCTGGCCTTGAACACTACCAGGGATGGAGCATTCACAACTTCCTTGGGCAACCCATTCCAGTGCCTCACCACCCATATAGGAAAGAATTTCTTCCTTATATCCAATCTAAACCTCTCCTGTTTCAGTTTGAACCCGTTACCCCTTGTCCTGTTACTACAGTCCCTAACAAAGAATCCCTCCCCAGCATCCATATAGGCCCCCTTCAGATACTGGAAGGCTACTATGAGGTCTCCATGCACCATTCTCTTCTCCAGGCTAAACAGCCCCAACTTTCCCAGCCTGTCTTTGTATGGGAGGTGCTCCAGTCCCCTGATCATCCTCGTGGGACTCCTCTGGACTTGTTCCAACAGCTCCATGTCCTTTTGATGTTGAGGACACCACAACTGCACACAATGTTCCAGGTGAGGTCTCACAAGAGCAGAGTAGAGGGGCAGGATCACATCCTTCAACCTGCTGGTCACGCTCCTTTTGATGCAGCCCAGGATACGGTTGGCTTTCTGGGCTGCAAGCACACACAGCAGTCAGCTCACGTTCATTTTCTCCTCAACCACCACCCCCAAGTCCTTCTCCTCAGGGCTGCTCTGAATCTCCTCTTTGCCCAACCTGTAGCTGTGCCTGGGATTGCTCCAACCCAGGTGTAGGACCTTGCACTTGGCATGGTTAAACTTCATGAGGCTGGCATCAGCCCACCTCACAAGCGTATCAAGGTCCCTCTGGATGGCATTCCTTCCCTCCAGCGTATCCACCAAACCACACAGCTTGGTGTCATCAGCAAACTTGCTGAGGGCGCACTCAATCCCACTGTCCATGTCAGCGACAAAGGTGTTGAACAAGACCGGTCCCAACACCGATCCCTGAGGGACACCACTCATCAGTGGCCTCCAGCTGGACATTGAGCCATTGACCACAACTCTTTGTGTGCGGCCATCCAACCAGTTCTTTATTCACCAAGTGGTCCATCTATCAAATTGATGTCTCTTCAATTTAGAGACAAGGATGTCGTGTGGGACAGTGTCGAACGCTTTGCACAACTCCAGGTAGATGACATCAACTGCTCTACCCCTGTCCATCAGTTCCGTAGCCCCATCGTAGAAGGCCACCAAATTGGTTCAGGCAGGATTTCCCTTTAGTGAAGCCATGCTGGCTGCCACCAAGCACCTCATTGTTTTTCATGTGCCTTAGCATGCCTTCCAGGAGAATCTGCTCCAAGATTTTGCCAGGTACAGAGGTGAGACTGACTGGTCTCTAATTCCCTGGGTCATCCATTTTCTCCTTCTTGAAAATGGGGGTTATATTTCCCCTTTTCCAGTCTTCAGGAACTTCACCTGACTGCCATGATATTTCTAATATGATGGCCAGTGGCTTAGCAACTTCACTCACCAGCTCCTTCAGGACCCATGGATGGGTTTCATCAGGTCCCATGGACTTATGTACGTTCAGGTTCTTAAGATGGTCTTGAACCAGATCCTCTCCTGTACTGTCCCACAGATTAATTTCTACCTAATTTACTTGCAAAATGCTTCTTCTTTTCCCTTACTTCTCTCAAGTCAGTCTTTTTATTTGGGGGAATGCATCATACATCCCCAAAGCTTTCAAAGCCCTTGGAGCTCTCTCACAGTACCTCGCTGCTAGCTTGCCTTCCATGGATGTTGGGTGGAAACTAGCATGTATTTTTAACTTCTATTCTCTATTTATTTTCTTTCAAGATGGTTTGTTTTTTTTGGGGGGGGGATTTGTTTTTTTTTTAATTAAACCAGGTAACAACTCCTCTGTGACTTGGGCAGTGTCAGATTCATCCTATATATCACATATTTATTCCTCCCCATCTTCAATGGCTAGCTTGCTCTGTCTATCCAACAGGCGTCTAGAAGGATATGGTGAAAAAGTGCCTCTCTTTTCTGCCCCATGTAAAAGAGAATTTTCTCCCTACACTTAGGCAGTACATAGAACACTTTGATCATCAATTAGACCCATATCATTCCTAACAGATGAAGAACTATGTCTTATTATTGTAAGCTTGCCCAAGGGTAAGTTCCCAGTGTCCTTCCCACTCCCTCCCACCCACATATTTTGCATATCACGGGTGATAGCTGATACAGCCACAGCCTGAGAGCTTCTGTTGAGACCAACACCAAGTGATTCATAGAAATTACAAATTAAAATACTCTGCTTAATAGTCTTGCCCTTCCCCCAGTCACTTCAGGATTGCTGTCTATGGCATCTGCTTTAGCACATATTTTAGCACTACCTGCTCTGAAATGACTTAATAAGATTTTACCACTGCTAGGAGATGGCTCCAAGGCTCACATTTAGAAACATTTCCCTAAACTCAACCCAAATTTTCCCTTTGCTCAGCTACCATGTTACTTTAACAATATCTCCTTCACCCAGACTAAACAATTTCTCCCTCTCAACTCACCACTTCCACCGTGAAAATGCCTGTAGATGGTTGTCTGATCAGCCCTTGGGACTTTCATCTGCTGCAACAGAAGTTCAGCTGTGTTCACCCCTTCTAGTAGAGCTGAGTACCCTCAGGTCCTCATCAGGATGAGCAAGGGAGGATGAAGGTAATGGCTGAGCAACAGAGAGCAGGAGCAAGTCTGACCTGCTTACCCAGGCTGGTACACACGTGCAGAGCTGCAGGACTCAGTGTCACACACACAAAAGCCATTAAGCAAGACAGCAGGTCAGTCTGGCATTGCCCAGTGCCAACTTCTAAATGCCAGAGCATAGAGGCTTGGCACACTCACTGTTCTCTGCAAGCCTGGCTTGCAGAGCCGGACTGGAGACACTATTCCCCTGCCAGGATCTCACACCCCCCACCAGAATCCTGCTGGACAAATTTAGGGGGATGAGACAGGCCCCCCTGCCAGAGACTGAAATATCCTCACCACCTGGAGGGCTCAGTTGTCACAGCTGTCACTCCATGCATGCTCCATTTAAAACAAGAGTTTCAAAGTTTACGAGACATGCACCATTTCCCACTTCCAACTGTCATCTATCTCATCTCAAAACTGGATCAGGCTCACAGCAAGATCGTACAAAACAAGGAATGCACAGCTGTGTGCATAGGGCCCCTCCAAAGGGATTTCAGTATGGTTGAAAGCAGCTTTGCTTCCTGAAGTGCAAGACTGGGTATAAACAGGCAGCAGAACACTGCACCTGAGCAATACTGGTTTTGCCAATTAAGATCAAACTGGAACAATTCAGTAATCCATATGTCAATCTCTTCCTTCTTTTCTTAATTCTCCACTTCCAGTTTTCATTTCCAAGCAGGAATCAATGGCAGAGTAGCAACATGAGAACAAGCATTTTCCAAAAGCTCAGGATTTAAATACCTCCAATCCATTAATATCCATAAGAAATGCACATTTAACTTCACTTGGATGGTTTGGAGAACACATCCTCCTCATTTCTCATTATTTGCTGTATTAATCTGAGGTTTTCTATTCCATCTTAATCAATTCTGCATTTTGTGTATTGGCAGATTACGATATTGAAATTCAAATTTTAAAAAAGAGAGGAGAATTTTTGCTTCCAAGGCTGGAAGGAATTTTCCATTCCTGAAACTCTCTATTGCACCTCACTCAGTACCTGTTTGTTCCCTCCATCATTTTATTAAAGGAAAAACAGAGAGCAGAGAGGCAGAGACTGCACTGTGTCATGAAGGCAGCTGTCAAACATTACGCCACTGCTGGGATCCCATGGGTTACTCAAAGTCTCACATCAAGAGAGTCTTAAGTTCCTTGGATGCCAGATGTAAATACTATAAAGCCAAATCACAAAGGTTTCCTAAATCATACAAGTGGTAAAGAAAATATGGGTTTTTTTTCTATTTCTGTTTGGGTTTTGGTTTGGGGTTTTGGGTTTTTTTTGGACAGAAATTGAGTGATAGCTTCTCCTATAATGCTAAAAATCCCAAAACAGACATCTGAACCAGAGGGAAACAGCCTCAAACTACACCTGCACTTTGGATACCATCATCCAGTTTGCTGCCAATCTCCTCAGATATCATGTATGACATGGGATAAAGCTTTAAAACTTAAACCTGCCTGGTCCTTAGGAAAGACCTCCATGAGTGCATGTTTCAGTCTTACAGCCTATGCAGCAAGGGCAAGCGAGGAGAACTATTCTCACAGCCTCTTCTCACTGTGACACTGTTTCAGCAAATCTTAAACAGCCCTAAAGCAGAGTACCAGAGCTTACCAGACCCAATCAGGCTCTCATAACGGTGTTACAGACAGCAGAAATGGCAGAGAAGGTGGCTTGATGCCCAAAACACCAAGATGTGAGGGGCAAGAAAGATGTGAGGGGGGCAAAGGAGCCAATAAGTGGAGGTAGCAGGATGCAGAAAGAGACACATCCTTTGAGCTGCTTCAGGAAAAAACAGCAGTGCTATGAACACTGATGGGTCATACTGTACAAATTGCCAGCACCTCTCAGGAGCCCTGTGACCTCTGATTTCCACTAGTATGCAGCATTTTGGAAAGTGGGGTTTAGTTACCAAGGGTCGTCATGAAAATGCCAGCATTGCTCATGAAACGAGACAGGGAATTAACCTGGAAGCCAGAGGGACCAAGATGTGTATTTAGCATGGGCAAAAAGGCATGCCAGAGCCAAGAAGGCCAAAATCTAGCTCTGATCAGGCCACTAGAAAAGATGGCTGAGTACTCAGAAAATATTGTTGTGAGTCTCCTTCCTTGTAACTGCCCATCCCTTGTCCCTTTCGTTTTCCTCACTTCAGTTCTTGGTAAAGGACTTCTATGCTCCTGTTATCACCACTTATAGAAAAACATAACAAAATCTGCCTAGAAATAACAAGGGAAACCCCATGTGTGTCATCAAAGATAGTGCCACTCAAGATGTTCGGAGTTGTACACTTCCAACCTAGAAGCATCCAAAAAAGGATTCATCCATTTAGAAAGACTTGAGCATTACAATAAATTCTAAAGCCAGAGTAGAGAACTGACAACTGCAAATCAGGAAATCTTTGTGGTCTCCTTTTTCTTCTCCTTTCTCTCTTTACTCTCCCCACTCAACATTCTCCCTCTTCCTTATCTTTCTCTCCCTGAGTTCAATGACCAGTAAGGCACCAGTCATGAAGCCTCTGGATACAATATGCTTTCACAGTACATTAGTGCTGTGCACCAGACCATGCTGTGTCTGCAATTGCATGACAGGTCAGGGCCAATTCGTCTCACCAAGACCTTCAATCAATAGTGTCCAGAAAGCTTTCCCAGCTGGAGAGACCCAGCCCAGCAGCCACTGACCTCTCCCTCCACTCAGCACTCGATCATATTTATAGAGTTGCAATGACAGACACATACACACGCAAAGCCACATCTGTACCACAGTTAGTCACTTGCAGTTGATGCTTCATGGACAGGGATGGGAAGTCCCAGCCCAGCACAAGCAAACAGATTGCATCTGGTTCAGATGAATGCCATTTCCATGCACTTTATCCTTCGTTTTACTATTTTTTCTAACCTCCTAAATCCATTCATGCTGGCTGCTTCAGCTACCTTTTCAGTAGCTTACCTAGTTGTTCGTTCTTCCATGTGCCAAGCAATGGATGTGTGGAGGTATCAGCCCATGCCTCCTCCTAGCCCATCTCCATCACTGGCTCCCTTAGGGTGCAGCTCAGTTCCCTTAGACCACATCTCATTTACACAAAAGAAGTCACTATATCTTACATTTGCACCAGGGGAAAAATGTGTTAGTAGTAAGAGAGAAAAACCACCAAGCCCAGACAATTGTCACAATAAAGAATACCCTACCAGTAAATAAAAACCAATAATATGGGCAAAGTGCAGCTGTGAGTTACTTATGCTTTCATGTCAGTTTACACTTTCAAAACAGTGTAAGAATTTAGTATAAAAGAAAATCCAGAATTACAGTATTTCACATGAACTTCCTTCATGGTACAATATATGCCATGAACTACTACACTTGTCAGATTTCTCTATCCATCACTTACCTCTAAACTATTTTTTGTCATTCATGGCTCCTACAGTCATTCTATTCCTCACTGTCATATTTTTGGTCCATCCTTGGTACCTCTCAGCTCACTTGTATTCACACTGTTAGGTATCTGGTTTTAAATCTTGAAAGCATGTAGGGAATGAACCACAGCAAGTGAAGTCTCGTTCTCATCCTTCATAACACCATCCAAAATCAATAAGCATTTTTTTGAAAGTGTAAACACCATTGTTTTCTTCCTCACCCTTTGCCTTATTCTCCTCATCAGAGAGATACAGGTGCATCTTCTCTGCTTCATAGAGTTATAATGTTTAATTATTTATGGTATTTAAAGTACTTTTGGCTCTCAAGCGATGGAAGCCACAGGAGCTGAGATAATAATCTCACAGGATAATAAGCTCACAGGAGCTGAGATTATTATTATTGCCTTCTACTGCATTTCCCTGAAGGCAGTAATGTCTTCCTGTGAGACCATACCAAACATTACTCACAGGATCCCAGTAGAGTGTATTAAAACCTGTATGTCCAAGATCTTCAGGACAATAAATCCTAGTTTAGCTAGCAGCAGAGAGAAAGGAATTGCTGTAATACCATAAATAGTTGTCGGTTTCCAAGCAAAATCCCTGGTACTCAATATCGATTTTGCCACATTGACTCAAACTGCAACATACTGCTGATCAGTAGTTTCTGATGAAACAACATGTTGTCAGCAAATGTTGGTTTGTTAAACCTATTCTTATAAAAATATCTCAACTCATAATGACAAATTTTCACTTATTCCAGAGCAGTTTCCTTGCTGGCAAGGAAAAGCAAGAGCGATGCAGAGCTTTGGAGAGCAAGGCAGAGCTGCAGTGGGCAGCCAGCCTCCAGGGTCTGGGCTGGAGGGGCTGCTTTTCTGAACACCAGCACCCATCCATCCAGAAATTTCAATCTAGACCTAGAAATCTCCTGTTTCATCAAGAGATCTGCCATGGGGATCCAAGGAGTCTGGTGCCAGCAGCTCTTTAACAGTGGAATGTAAAGCCCAGCTGCATCTCAATTCACTTCCAGAAATTCAGAATATAGTATCTCCTAGTGTGAGCCTCAAAAGTGGAGACCCTGGCTTTAAACAGATCTGGGGAGGGTGGCCAGAGAGTTCACCAGGCTTTTGCAGCATGACATGAAAGTCCTGGGAGCTCTGGTTCCCTGCTAAGCAAAAATCCTGATCTTAGACCACAGAGCCCAGAGACCCCCAAGTCCTGGCTAGGGCTACAGTGCCTGAGCTGCCAAAAACCTGGGATTCATAGAGAATAAGTTTTCAGATATAATTCAGAGGGCCCATGCCCTCAGGCCAGGCCACGAGTAAAAGTACCTTACAGCTACAAACCCTACAAGCCCTGGGACCCAGGAGAAGAGACTAATAGCTTTCACAGCTTCTCTGCAGTCATTAGTCTCTTTTATTGATTCCTCTGAACTTGTAGTTTCCCAATATTTGCAGGGAGAAGGAGGAAATTTTGCCATTAAGTTCAGACTAAAAGTGAGTTTCTACCTCTGACTGAGCCCCTGCCAGGCAAATTGTATGAAGCCTGCTGCCCTGTGGTTGTCACAAACTACACTGCGCTGTACCTGCTGAACACCTGTGTGAGACCTGTGGAGAAACACAACAGCTTTTGAGGAGTGCTGGCTGCCACAGGGTATCTGTTGTCATTGATAACTGTACAGAGAGCAACTGGTCTGCTCTGGGGGAGTTTTTTGTTGATCAGAGACAGTCAATAAGAACTGGAGTAGTCTTGGAGTCAACAGAAAAGGTGTTGTAGTCCACCCCAACTCAAATTCTTCCTCCAGTTTCCACCATTTTCTGGATTATGCTTCCACAGAGCAAATGTTGGAAGACTATAGTGCATTCCCCCTGTGGAATTATGTATAAGGTAAAATGAGGGTATGTATGTGGGGTTTTTAATATATGCACACACTATATATTTATTTATACATAAACATTTGTTATTATATATAGAAAATATTAATTTATGTGTGTGTGTATATATATATATTTATATACATAAATTAGTACCTGTGCACTTCATCTCATCTTGAGCCAGCAGATGAGGCTGCATTTCTTTGAAGGAGAAAAGCAGGTGGGAGAAGCAACTTTTTGCAGGATGACCAGTTACCCCTTTCCTGCCAAACATGAAATAGGACCAGTTCCTAAAAGCACTAAATCCCTGTATTCCTGAAAACAGGAAGTGGAGACAATGTTCAAGTTGCAACTCTTTTACACCTAGACTGGCCTCTGTAGGAAACCAGATTCTAAGATAGAAACCCAAACCTTGCTGCCATGCCAGGGGTCAGCCCCTGGCACAGAGCAGCTGCTCTCCCTCCCACAAAGTGCTTATGGAGAGAGCAGAGGCACCACTCAGCCAGGAGGTGGAGGTCTGGTGGATATAGAGTCAGGGCTGTTTTCACACTGGCCATCTTAAAATGCTAAAGTAGCATCTGAAGCACCAGTTCTGCCTTGTGAGGGGTTTTTGCGCAATCCTAAGGTTATAGCACCAGATAACCATCACATTAAAGCATTCAGTAAGCAACAGGCTGAAGTCTTTAGCTAGGTATCTCCCTTGTTTGTATATAACAGAACCAATATTCACATCCTGAACAGTCAAAGATTACACACTGCTAGTATCTCCTGACCCCTAAAATGAAGTAGAGAAAGCAAATCTGGTTGGCTGTATCAACTGCCCCTCCAAATTTCACCTCAAGCACAATACTCACATCCCTGGAACCTCCTGGGACTATGCTCACTTTTAGGTTTCCTTGTTTCTCCTTCTCATAGCAGCTTTCACACTTCTCCAGGCCAGGTCTAGTCCACAGGGTTGAACTACAGCCCACTGGCCCCTGTTTTCAGTTAAAGAAAACAAAAATCAGCCTTCCAATGTTATTCTGGCTTCCTGTGAAGCCTCTCTGACATGGCCCCTTGCTTTGGTGTCCTGTCAAGGTGACATTGTGGAAGGACCTT
Organism: Agapornis roseicollis; assembly: GCA_002631895.1. NCBI lineage: Eukaryota > Metazoa > Chordata > Aves > Psittaciformes > Psittacidae > Agapornis > Agapornis roseicollis. The sequence continues at coordinate 82,196 of NDXB01009096.1, forward strand.
ATTTCCAAGCCAGGAGACATTTTTGCATGCAGCAAAAATGAAGATGCTCAAGTATAGTAAAATTCCCAGAGGCCTTTGCACTAAGTGTTTCCACTACCTCTTTGCCAGAGGCATGTAAAGCCCATCTGATCTGATGTGGCAGCATCTTAAACTCACTTAGCACTTTTGTAAGGCATGGGATGCCACGGGAGGGGGCTCATGATCTATTAACAGAGCACACATCCAGCAACTGCCCTCTTGCCATGCTCCCTGGTATCTCCCTCAGGAGAGGGGGAAAAGCTGGAACAAAGACATGTATGCATGATCACACTACACTGCCTGCTTTGGGATCCCCCTCTTGTTTGTACTCTATCTCCTGAGCCTGCAAAGCTTCAGGGACCCTAAACCACTTCCCTGACCATATTCCTAGCACAGCCCTGTCACCACTCCATCCAGAGGCCAGGGATACTTCAGCAAGACTAAAAGCAATACCCATTTATCACTCTTCTTTCCTAATTAAGGATGTTGGAGGACATATCAGACCCCAGCTAAGCTTCTGGCCCTGCAGCTGAGGTGAGTCAGTGGGCAAGTAGTGCAGCCCCTCCAGCTGATTCATTTACCCATACTGGCCTGGCATGCAGCTAAGAGACTGTCATCTCCAGATCCATCTGCTTTACAGCTTCCGCCACTGCTAGAAATTTTATTTATTTATAGAAAGCAATTGCCAAAAAGTACACTTTTAAAAAAAATAAAATAAAATAAAATCAGGTGTCCTGAAGTGTTAGAGAAAGAAAAAGCGCTCAAGCAGTACACAAATTCCCCAGAAGTGCTTAGGCTTGAGTTACTGCCAAGATGACACCTGTAGGGATATAAGCCACCAGATGCAGAGGAATGGACTGGAGGGGCCCAGAGCAATGGAGCTGGGTGGAGAGAGAGAAATAAGAAATTAAGAAGTCTGGTTTGCCCATCACTATTATGGGCAAAGCCATTATGCTTTATGATATATATGTTATGATACATATGTTATTATGCCTTACAGAATTCACATTTGTCTTTCACTCTTTACCTCTGAAGCATCTTCCCAAATGTCCTAGTACCTGCTTCAAACCATCTGGCCCACCAGACTCCAACCCAGCAGACTCACAGCTTGCTCTGCTGCAGTAGGCACTTAAAAAGAGCTACCTTCTCTAGCCACTGTGACCTGATGGGCCCACTCTCGTCTTTCCTTTACTTAAACACACCCCAATCATCTCATGAGCAAAAAATAATCACATATGCAAGCATTTCACATCCCATCTTTCAAAACAATGCACCTTCCCAACCACCACTTTGGCAGTGGCCATGAGGAGACAGTCCCATCTCTCTCACAATCTCAAGCTGACATTGGTGCAACAGCTGCAGTAGCGTGAACAGAGGATATGTCCATGCCAACAGAAATGTGAAATTAAGAGGTTGAGGTTTCACCAGATGGCTTCAGACTTTTCACAGCAGGGAGAGAAACTGCTTGAACAACCTGGCTCTGGCACCAATTATCATCATCTCCTGGACTGGTAGCACAGGACCACTGGAGTTGGGGCTGAGTAGCAGATGTAAGATGGCAGTGATGTGGAGCAGCAATCACACAGGGCAAACATGGAGGCAGTGAGAACCACAGGCTTTCTCTTCGGCTGCAATGACATGTTCAGACAGGCAGAATCTTTGGAGCAAGAGCAGAGAAAAAAACCCCACATACCAGACAGTCAAAGGAATAAGGTAATGAAGAGCCAAAATATTTGACCACAGCTTAAAATGACCAGCATCAAAACACTGCAAGCAACGCGTGAAAGAAGAGCAAGTTCTAGGGAAGGCTCTGCAGCTTAAAACAAGCAGTGCACCAGCCTTCCTATGGCGCTCACTGGCCCAGAAGACTTCCCCTTCACCAATCCAGTATCAGTCCAGACCCACCACTACTGCCAGTGCTCATCCTTGTTTCATACAGACCCTCTGAAGGCCACCTCCTTAGACACAATGGCTGAAAACTCAAATGACCACCAGACAACTGTACAAGTGAAACCAGCACACTGAAGGAACTGGAGGAAGGTCATTGCCCCTTTTGCACTCTCTGTGTCCCAGGAGACAGTCCTCTGCCAATACAGAAAACACCATCCTATACTGAAACCTCCAGTAGAGATACCCTTCTTTTCCTTCTTCTTTCAAACCTCCATTGGATTATTGGTTTTGAGGGGCCCAATCCCAGCACTGGGGTGTCGGCCAGTTGTGTGGGAACAGCTGACACAGAAGCCCGTTGCAAACCTACAGTTAGTGAGACAAGAAAATCCCATGAGGTTGGATGGGACCAGGCACTCTTTCCCTACAGAAGAGAGAGGCTGCCAGCACATGTGCCAAGACCAAAGCAGGTAGAGCCTACAGACAGATGAGCTGAATCATGGAGAGAGAGATGACAGAGATGCTTTCCTTTTCCTTGTCCTCAGGGTGCTTCCCTGAGTCAAGGGGTACCCACTCCCCAAAAAGATCACCAGCCTGCACCCTCCTCCTGTCATGTGTAAGGCTGACATCCATTCCAGGTGCAACGTACACAACTACACACACATGAACAATGATCAGAGAAAAAGGGGAAAACCTAAGGCAGCTTCAGGGCTGAGGAAGAGAGGGCGAGAATGAACATGAAAAGTGAGCAGGGCAGTGAAAAGAGGAGATAATAATGGGAGAGAGAGTGGAGAGGGAGTTACTTTGCAAGCTAAAAATCTCCCAACGTTTACAGCAAATGATGCATGAAATACACTGTCAGGAATGTGATGCCCAAAACCTTTTGCTGATAAATATTTAATCTGATTGGCAGGGAGCCTTTAAAATCTCAGTGTCTGGGTCTCAGGCTTCTACAGAGCAACAGGTAAAGTAAATACATCAACATGTAGCGATTCACCTTGGGTGCCACCAGCATTTCCAACCTGTAGCATTTTTCAGGAAAAAAGTTATCAATGGGCATTAAAAACAGTGGAAACAGGGAACAGGAAAGACACAGCTTATGTATCGTGGCTTCCAGTGCAAGGTAGAGTCAAGTAGAAGGTGGATATGCTGAGTGTCTCCTTCAAAAATCACAGCACACTGCTGCAAAGATCTCACAGACAGAGGTTTATGCTTCTCAAGCACTGCAGTACATCGAGGCTGCAGTTCTAATGGCCCCACACTTGCCTGCATATAATTTCTGAAGCCAATTGGCGAGCAGACCAAAGGCTGCCTCCAGCAATCAGCTTCTACCGTCTGTCAAGCATGAAGCAAATCAGAACATCCTATATATGTGTCTCCTAATGCCAGCACATGAGAGCATGGCAGGACTAGCGGGAGGCATGCAGGTATGCATACAGGTATACCTTTGGGGTAGGAAACCTCATTAGCCAGTACTGCAGTGTAGCAAGGGGGGGAAGACCAGCCAGCTAGCTGCTGACAGAGGCATACACACACACACGTTTGCACATCCAGTGCAGGCTCTCACTTTACTGACTCTACCTACACTACTTTCAGAGCAGTTGCTGTCCATGTCAGCTCTGGTGTCCCTGAGCAGAGGCATTGGACCTGAGTCTGTGCTCCCAAACAGATGTTTCTTGGACCTTTGTGAAGAATGACAGAATCATTAGGGTTGGAAGGGACGTTTGGAAATCATGCAGTCCAACTCCCATGCCAACGCAGGGCCACCTAGAGCAGGTTACATAGGAACAGACCAGGCACGTTCTGAAAGTCTCCAGAGAAGGAGACTTTCTTCTTAATAATTTTGTATTGTCTAAACCAAGTAATTCCTAGAATGAAGGTGGTTGGGGGGGGGTGGGGGGGGGGGGTATTTTTAAATTTTGA
>NDXB01009096.1:107882-157531 GCA_002631895.1 Agapornis roseicollis
AAAAAAAAAAAAAAAACAATCCTCTGCAATAGAAAAGCTCCAAGAATTCTTCCCGGAGCTGGAGAAATCTCGGGAATGGGAGCTCATAAAGCAGCTTAATCATTAGTAATAAGAAAATATACGCGCAGAAAATGGTGGGGAGGGGGAAAAAAACCGAGGCTCAGGGAAGGGGGGGAGGGCGGGAGCCTGTGCGAGTGAGCCGTGGTTAGAACGGGGGGAGAGGAGGAGGAGAGACTGTGCGGGGAACAGGAGATCCACCCCTACCCGCTGCCGGAGGGGGAAGGTCCAGCCCCCAGTGCCCGGCAGGGGCGAAAGGGCAGCCCGGGACTGGGCCCCCAGCGGCACTGGTGGCTGGAGCCAGGCCGGGGCTGAGACCCAGACCCAGCCGTGGGTGCGGCCCCCTGGGACTGTGACCCACGTGGAATGAAGCAACTGAGATTAGGAATGATTAAATATATATCTCTATATATATATTACCAATAAGCATAAAATGGTAGTAATAAGAAGAAAGGAACAGGCCCTCAGCCAGCAGAATTGGATCCAAAATAAAAGAATAAGAGTGGAGATAATGCTAGTATCCAAATTGGATACTCCACAATTAAACCCGGCACTTTAATTGCTATTCTCAGAGTGCCCTGGAAGCTAAGCAACACAAAATCAGTCTGAACAGAAAGCAATATGCATTTGCACACTCCACGCTGCCCCTGCCCACTGGTGTCTGTGCTACCCAGGATGCTCACAGCCTCACCCCTATGATGCGATCCCCTCTGTGGTCAGGCATCCAAACCTCTCTCTCCCATGCCTAGATTTAGCTCTGGGTGGCCTGAGCAGAGCATGCACATCTGCCCTTCGCAGCACTGCAAAGTCTACCCTAAAACAGGGCAAGATGGAGAGGATAACAAGAGCCCCTCCAAGCCGTGTGCCAAAAGCATCCTTCAGGATATGTAGCCACACTAGAGTCACAAATTCCCACCCTGTCACCAGCTGGGTCATGGTAGGAACTTTGGAAGGGCTCAGCCAGGCCTTCAGGGACCCCCTGGAGACAAGAGCATAAGAAAAGCCCTCCCCCTGCTGCCCTGCTAGTTGCACTTATCCTGCAGGAAATCAGACCCCACGCTCAACACCACATCTCTGCTTTGATTCTGATGTGGGCTGCACTGTCCAACCTTTGCATCCCTCTCACTAAAAGCATCCTCCAAGAAAAACACAGTAGCCTGTACCTACCTAGGCATGCTCTGTTTCCGGGAGTGGTGAAGACCCAAAGGACGGGCAAGGAGGGCTGGATCCCACATTCTGAAGAGTTGTGTTCCAGTGAGCAGCCGAGAACTCAGTGCTGGCCCTTTGCTGCAGGTATGTACCTGCAGGGCCATGGATACGGCCAAGGTTCTGGAGGGAGGAAACCTCCTAAAAACACCACAGCAGCTCCAGACTGTCTCTCAACCCTTAGCTCCTGACAGCTGGTGCCTCAGAATCCATCCACGTGGTTCAAGCAGGGTTAGCTGGTCTGTCAGGAAGGCTATGGATGACAACGTGGCTGTAGTATCCTGTGCATGTATCAATATGCCACCTGGAGCTTGAATGGATTTCTGTGTTCATGTACAGTGAGTGTGCAATGGTATTTTTCATAGCTGCAGTGACCGCAAGCAATATCAATCTGTGCTTGAGCTCCTTGCCAAAAGCAGACACCAAGATTTTAATTTTGACAGCCAGGATCTTCTTGAGGGTGCTAGTGAGGTCTGTTCTGTTGGAAAGATTTTCCTAACATTTTTAGGCATGCTTAAAAAAAAGTGACTCTGATCTTTTCGTTCTAATTTCAGTAAAAATGGAAGACATATTAGCCAAAGCCTGAAGTAATCTGAAATTATCTCAGAACAGTTGGAGGAAAGGAATGTGGAGTGATACTTACATACAGAAGTTGCTAATAGCTGAAGAGATTAGTCATTTGACTTTCTTATTCCTTTCACTGATGATAGTGATACAAGAATAGCAGATAGGATTTGGCCAAGGGATGATTTTCCTTTCTGTATGGCAAGAAGGGATAAACTAGGACTGTGCAGGTCCTCCTGCCTTTTTATGGATGAAACAAGTAGAGAAGGAGCTTTATGAAAAAGAGATGGAATGGTTGTCATCCAGCATATTACTTAGAAACACAAAATGGAGGGTTAAGAAGTATCTTAGGAACCATTCTGAAAAGGGGCCTATCAATCAGAAGAGAACAGCTGCAATTATTTTAAGCAAGTCAGCAATATTTAAGATTATCATTCTCTGTGACCTTAGAAGGGATTAATCCACCACAAGTTTTCCATCTAAAACTTCAAAAGTCCACAGTTACATGGTATGTGGCAGTCAGTGTTATTGCTCAATTTTAAGGATAAGGCTAGTTACCTTTCTACTTAATAGATGTATATGTACATCTTATATAAATGTTATATCTATGTATATTTATTATTCTCTCAAATCACAAGGGCCAAGTTCCTTACAGTGATATGGGGCTCGAGTGTCTGATATGATACCTTGTTCAGAGAAAGTTGGTCCATTCCTCCTGACCAAAGAAATTGGGCTCAATTACAAGTTTGAAATTGGGCACGCATAAATGCTGGTTGCTTCAGAATTACCTTCTTGAGATTCTGTACAGCATCCAACCCCCAAATTACTTTTAGATTAAGATGTAATCTTTATTGTAAATAATGGTTGTGGAATTAGGCTCTAAATAAAAATTGTTACAAAATCTCCAGCAGCATTGTATTACGACAAGGTTTACTCTCACTAGCTGGGGTTGGCTTTATTTTTTCTCTAATCAACGAAGATGAATGAACCGCATAAAATGAAACAAATAGCATCTCTGACGAAAAATGGTTTTTCAAACATCTCTTCAATTCAAAAACACTTAAATGCTATTTGTAAGACAAATTGAGGGATTTATTTTAAATGTGTTCATGCTTACTATAAATTTAGGGCCATATTATTCTTGTCCTGCCTAAGATGAAAGAATGTGGATGAAAGTTCTTATATTAAAAGCAACCAGGGCTGGATATGGCAGACAACAGTGTTGGGGAGGATGCTGAGCAGCAAAGCTATTCTGCCACCACAGAACAGCATCTGTCAGCACTGACAGACACCAAAGGCCCTACACTATCTTTAACTCTCAGTAAATGCCCCACTAACTTCATAAAATCAGAGCCCACTTTCCAGTGCACTATGTCCCTAGATAAATGGGGTCTGCAGCTAAGGGAAAAGACTAGCAATTCATAGGTCATCTGCACAAACACAGATGAAGTTGCATCAAGTGTAAGAAAAGCCATGGCTATGAGGAGCTATTTCTTATAATTAATGAAATGGATCATTTGTTCTGGATAATTCACACCTTAAAAAGGTTTTTCATAATTCCTTTGGGTGATTGCAGTATGCTGCAGAGCATGGTAACCAAGCCTCCAGCTGTTTTATACAGTGCTCTGCACCCCAGTACACTCTGCCAATCTGACTATAAAGTGGACAAAAAACTCTATGCTCACATCCCAGATCTTCCCACTATCTGACATACTGTGGGAAGTTCTGGTGGTGAGGTATGAAGCCTATGACGTTTTTAGAACACCACCATAATGCTTACCACAGATCCATAAGCAAGGATGCCATGTTATGCTGCATAAAGAGCAGCAGGAAGAAATTGTATCAAATAATTAAAAGGAAAGCAAACAGAGAAACAAGCACACAAGCCTGACAGTGTCACAACCCGGCTGAAGGACTTGGCTGAATTTTGGCATGAAATCCTTTCATCCTTGCTTTTGCACATGGCTCAGGACCAAGAGATGCTAGTGCAGGAATGAGCCAGCAGCCACTTGGAGGGGTGGCGGTGCTTCAAGTCAGTCTTTTGTAAAGACACCTGAACAAAAAGAGAACGCTTGCTTTTTCTGCTCTCTCAGAGGACACTCATCCTGCCAGCAGCCCTGCAGACGAGAATTGTAAGCACTGTTGCGTTTGCTTTGAAATGATGTATGTTCTCTCAGCTGTCATAACAGGACACTTAGCTGAGCTCGCACCATTTTACATCACAATAATTGCAGCATCTACTACTGTCCCTGCCATGGTCAGTCTGTCCCCAGAAATCCTAAACAACTAACAGACTGTTTTTTTGCCATGCAGAATCAAAAGAAGTGTGAAGTAGATGAAAGGAGAAATAGCTTTCTCTGTGTCTTTATAGACTTGGTTTATTCTTTTGAGTATGGAATGTCAGGCTCACTGAAATTGGTTTTCCTGGATGGTCATTTAGATATGAAATACATACACATTCAACTAAGAAACTGTGGAGTTCTTCCTTTCAAATGGAAATGTGTTATTTTTAAAGTGCAAAAGCACAGACTAGATTTCAAACTAACACTGTCACTTTTTTTAATATGATACACAGCTCCTCTATCTACAGCTCACCCAGGCTGAAGAACCTATCCATTGAAAGCCACCAGAACTAATAATAAATACTAATTATAATCAGAGTCTGTATTGTATGTCATCAAAGCATGGAACATACATTAGCCATACATGCCATCCCTTTTCACATGGCACTCAGAAACAAGAAGAAAAGGCTGAAGCACTGCCTTACACCACTCTGCACTGAGAAAGAAGCCTTTCTCCTCCACCTCTGGGGTGCAAACGTTATTCCAGTAACTGGAGATTTTGTCCCACCTCCCTCATCTTAACAAGGCATGATTTCCTGACACACTTGAATGAATGGGAAACCACAGCCCTCCAGGAGTCATCTCCATCCTGCTCCAACCCTAACGAGACACACAGATTATCTGGGTTTTCTTCTAAAATCAACTTCCTGCTTGATGAAAACTTTATTGGTTTTCTCCAGATTCAAGTAATGACACTCTTCTTTTTGCAGCTGGAGGAGCTGCAAAATGGATTAGGCAGATTGCCTTCATGGTTTAAAGGAAACTGGAAAACTGCTTTCAGTAAGAGATAAGATGGAGCTTTTGCCAGCTTATTGTGATGAAAAGCTAAAAAAGAGTGTTTTCAAGAAAGTGCCTGCATTCATTCACCTATTTGCCATACAGGACATAGAGCAGCCAGGAAAATCGCCCTTATATCTGAAAGCTGTCTTCAGTGTTCTAGCAGAGGATCCATCAGAGCATTCAAAACTAAATTAAAATCCCAAGGAGGAATAGGGGATTTAATTCTAGGATTAAGCTTTGAAGTTGCTCCCAATAATAAATTATTATTGGATGAGAACCAACACACCAATTATCTCGTTTACTGCTCATGCGACTGAGAGCTGCTGCACACACCCTCAGGGATCGGATACCATGGATCTACCTAGCCAGTCTTGTCTTTAACACAATATCCACATAAAGGCAAAAACTCAGCTAGCTGCATTCCAAGAAATTTAGCTTCCCAGCTCTCAGCATTACCAGGGAAACCATCCACTACATAAACACAGGGCAGTAAGACTTGGTCACTTAAACTCCCTACTTTTCACTTTTTATTTTGCTTTGTTGTAGATAATAGCATAGTTAATAACAAACCATTCATTTGCTCTGTATCTTAGAGTTGGGTCAAAGCGCAACAGCATCAGTGCTACCACAAATAAGCACTTTTTTTTCTTGCACAGAAGTCCTACTCCATTCAAATGGTGTCTAGACACAGTAGTGGGACATACCCAGTTTTTCACTTGCTATCCCATTGATTTCTTCAGGCGACACAGAATACTTCACCTTCACTTACACAGCCTCAAATCCCTAATGTTTGTTCAATGGGACATTGCTATAACATGAACCACCTCCTGTGAAAGGAATAAGTAAAGTTAAATAGCTCTGAGACTGATAAAAGAAGAATACAGGCATCAGGGCTGGTATTTCACTTAAACTAAATGCTACCAGCTTACCAATGCTATTATAAACTCACTCAGAACATTAAGTTACTGCAGGTAAAAAATAAATCCCTCTTAAAAATATAAATGTCATCACTGAGGCAAAAGCTGGCAGCAGCAGTAGGCACAAATATTTGGTTTCATCCTAACAAATGTATTTTTTTAAAACACCTTATGACCTAAAAATACTGTCACCAAAGCATCACTACTTTTTTATTTCCCAGACACATGGTTCCTATCTTTTCTCTATGGATTCCTTTCAGTCCTTAACACAGGGAAACAGTGTGTACAAAGCAAAGATTAAATCCTACCCACCTCTCATACTCTCCTTCACTGGCAAGCTCTGTCAGAACCCTTGATACCATTTAATTCACACATACATATTGAATGGGGCATATCCAGTGAGTGGATTCATTTTAATAGCAATGTGGCAAAGCAGAGGCACTGGTTAGTGCCATCAGCTGAGCATCCTGCCACTACAACTGTTCTGAAAATCCCCATCCATCAGGACCTCCTACAGAACCAGGGTTTCCAGAGAAGCTTGGGGTCAATAACAGCACGAGGCTCTCTCTGTTCCTCTCATTCCTCCTTCAGGTGAATCAGATGGCATTGCAAATAATGTGCCAAGTGGAGGGAAAAATGATAGTGAAGGAAAATATTGTTTGTACTGACAAGGATTCTGAACAAGGAGCTGCATAGTATTGGGAAAGCGGATCACTTTCCTAACACGGAGATGTGGGTCTGAAAGCATAGTAGCAATAATTTCATCAGTGAACCAAAAGCCTGCAAGCTGGTAATGTTCCCACAGGGTTTGGTGTAGGTGCTCACAGCAGTATTTATTGCACGTTTGTATTGGCCACCTAATTTAAGACAAATGTTTTCTGCAGTGTAATTTAAAAGTGAAATATTATCTCAGTTAACATGCAGCTGTTGTCCCTGAGATAACTCCTTGCCCAGGGGCAAACAGAAGAGAGATGTTAATGGACTTATAAGTAGCTTTGAAAACCACCGTGTCCATGGTCAGCTGAAAGCCAGTAGAATCAGGGTTACCTGCTCCTGTGCCTATTTATTTAGTAGTCTCATTAAATGAAAAGGTGAAAAAGTGTGTGCTAATTCTGAATTCACAGAGCCAGAAGAGAGTATCTACCCCCAACTGTGGTTATCATGCTGCCCCATCACCACCACACCTTCCTGGAAAAAAAAAGGATACCTACCTACTTTATGCAGATGGCGATAGATTTCCTTTGCCTGAGCTGTTTCCAGGTGAGCCAGCTGACTCAAGAGTTCAGCCCTCTAGCTAGAAGAAGCATTAACACTTCTGTCAGATTGCTCTATAGTCTAAAGAAAACTGCCACCTTCTTCTCTCCTTTACTTAGACATCCCCTTACTTAGACATCTAGGAAGTGGCAATAAACAAAATAACCCTGGTACACCTCAGCTGCCTCTTTTAATCTACCATTAAACTGAAATGGAGGACATATACCTCAACTGAAGCCCAGCATTGCATTTTCCCTTTCATTCTAGGCCTAACCCAAACTCAAGCCTCAGCATCTTGATTATATGTGCAGCCCACAGACTTTGTCATGCTCAGGCTACTCTTTTGGGTTTTTTTAACACACATCAGCAGTAAACCTGATCCCAAGACCAGGCCTTACTCAAACATGAGCTCTCTTTGACCTCCACAGTGATTATGAACTCAACAGAGTTGTTACTGATATTTAGAATTTTGGTAATTAAAATTTAATCAATAGTTTATAATAGTTAATTTTAATAATGAAGTTATAAGAAATATTTGAATGAGAACTATGTTCATACAGTAACCAGATGCTGTTATGAAATTCTTTGTATAGCCCTGTACCAGGACCAAAGGGATAGGTCAAAATCATTTAATAGGAACAGGTAGTACAACAGTATATGTAGAACAATGCAGGTAGCTGTCAAGGTCTAGATGAATGAGAATGAACAGAGCCAACCGTAACCGTTTATAGATACCTGCCAAGAACACCATGGAATTAGGCAAAAGGTAATTCCGGCCAGGGGAGATCGTGACCACTGACTCACTGACCACCCACCCATATTACACCCCAGACTCATTTCTAGAGGATTCTAAGTTTTATTGCGCAGAATCGGAAATGGGAGGGGAATATGGTAATGATTTTCAGGAAATAACATGTTTATGTATGAATAAGCTCTACATAAGAAGTCTGATTTTGGTGCAACGTGTGCACATTAGGAGGAGCTATCCCCCGTGCACCCGGCGCAGTAATAAAGAAGTGTCTGCTTATCTACATCCCATTGGTGTTGATAAGTTTCTTATTCTGGATTTTCGGTAACAGAGTGAGGTCTGGCTTCAGCTGAGCAGCCTGCATCCTCCAGTAGGCCTGTAAGTTTGCCCTCTCCCCAACATGTTGCTACTAGGATCCAAGTGGTGACTGTGTTTCTATGGCCTGGCAATGGGAAAATGGAATGTAGGAACCTTTCCCAGGCATGGGAAAGAACTCTCTTGCCTTTTCCTCACCCCTTACCCACCACTGAGGTCAGAAAAGCACACACTGTTCTGTCCCTCTCCCATCATCATCTTTAGAAAATGCCCACCTAGGGCTTTGGCCACACTCTGGCAACTTTCCCAGTCCAAGGACAGAGGCTGGGCATTAGAGCAAGGCAACATTTATTTGGAAGGACAGCTCAAAGCGTCTCACAGTGAAAGCTTTGGCTTCCTCTTGCCCTCATAAATAGCTTTATCTGAGAAGGGGAAAATCTGTGACCATTCTGTGCTCTTTTCATGGCAATCCCCTGTATTTATGCTCTGTCTGGTTTTATAGGGCCATTTGTCCTTTGTTGTGCCCATTAGATGCAAGTACATAATGCTCCTGGGGAGCTGTATCTTATTCTCCTGGCAAAAGAGCAGCTGGGCATCTCTGCTCCAGCCCCTATGTCATTCAGAAGTTGGTTGCCGAGCTTGCCGTGCTACCAGGCTTTCTCATGCTGACAAAGAGCAAGCCTGCAGGCTGTTGTGTACTTGCTGGTCGTGTCCTTATAGCAGGGCAAGGATAGCGATATGTTCTCATGCTACCTGAAAGAATTGTACTTCTGTTTTTTCAATAATTGATCTGTGTCTCTCACATGACAACTTCCATAGACTCCCATATTCTTGTCTTTGCCAGCCAAGAGCTTTGTAGAACAGCCTCTTTAGAGGATACTGTCTCAGTGGCACACATGGCATAAGGGACAGTCCATTACATAATGCAAGAAAAACAGGTATCACTAATGCCACTTTTCCCACATATTTTTGACTTCAGAACCATCAGAGGAGGTCTGGGTCTCTGTTATATTGTTCTTTGTGGCATCTCAGCAGATGCATAAAGAGGAAGAGAGATGCTGGAAGAGAATGAGAATGTTGGGAGGGTACGGTATTTGACAAACCTGTTAAATAGCAATTCTAACTCTGAATTATGTTATTACATTCCTTTCTCCCATACACACATATATCATCAAGAGGGCCCTTTACCTACCAGGAATCAACCCAATTCTGGTGGCTCTGCTGGGCTAAGCAACAGCAGATTTGACTCCAGAAAATCCAGCATTGATGGGATGACTCCTTGGTGACCTTGCTGTCTTGTGTTACCCAGAACAGGCTACAGAAACGTCAGCAAACCTTAAGATGCTGTTACAGGTAAATGATTGAACATGCATATTATGACGATTTAGTAGGAGCTGAAGGCCTAGTGCAATGCCTGTAATGGCCACACACTTTTGGAAAGACATGGAAGAAGATAGATTGCATGATTTGGAATACAGATTGGTGGTAATGTGCTATAAAGGTTCACAGGTGGACCATTCTGGTCATCAAAAGCTGGTGTTGAATAGGTCTCTGCTCACATTCTAGCACCACTTTGCAACCCAGTGCTCTGAAAGGACAGCTTTTCTGAGAGGCACTGATGCACTTGAACACGACACGAACGTGGAGCAGTGTTAGATTATCTCCTGCCTTGAGGGTTGACTGGTAAGGCAGCCGTGGAAATTGTGAGCAAGCAAACTGGCTATTATTGTCTGCGTCTACAGTAGTCCAGGAAACAAGTCCTTAGGTATAACCAGCTGTAACTAAATAGGCTCACACAAAAGATACACATTGTATACAGTTCTTTCTCTTCATGGAAACAGCATGGCAAGGCCACTGATACTGGCTGACTTCCTGGGTCACAGACCGGCAATACCAAACTGGTGACAATTCCATCCCCCCAACACGGTCACCAGTTACTCTTCTGTGAAACTAACAGCAGCTATAGCTCAGCTGAATAGAACTGAAATAGCTAATCACACAATCTTGGGTAATAATGGAAGACCTCAAGCTCTACAATTGCAAGCATCTAGCATATGTACAGATGATAAATGTCCCCTGGAGTTACAGCTCAAGAACAGTTTCAGAGTTTTCATCAGAAAGGACTGGCTCCTTTAAAATCTATTGTTCCTTTTGAAGTCTGACAGAGGTCAGAACTGCTTGATGTCTCAGTGTGCTGCAATGAAAGGAGTGTAATCTCCTTAAGGTGGTGAATAGGAACAATTGGCTTCACTATCAATCACATATCTGGCTATTGTTGTATTTGTGATATTTTTTTTTCCCAAACTTCTCTTGCTGGCTGCAGGGGTTGAAAACTAGAGGTGCTGTACTGACCTGAAACACTTGACTCTTACAGCACAGTTGGCAAAGGAACAGCAGCCACTGCTCACCATCAGAGAGTCATGGGATTGTAGGGTAATTCAGTTTGGGAGGGACCTCAAGAGGCTTTAGTCCAACATCCTGCTCAAAACAGGATCAGCTGTGAGATCAGATCAGGTTGCTCAGGGCTTTAACCAGTTGGATCTTGAGCATACCCAAAGATGGAGACTGCACAGCTTCTCTGGGAAACCTGTCCCATTGCTTTCCTGTCCTCAGTCGATTTCTGCAAAAGTACACAAGTACAGTCTGCAGGGACTGTGAGCCCAAATTTCTGAGAAAGACCATGTTGGATGGGAAGACTACAGCCCCCATGTTTACCAGCCTGCCTTCACAAGGTTATGGGGAGGCATGCTGCAGGGTCACCACACCTCACACCCCATATGCCTCTTCAAAACCCCAGGTTTGAATACAGGTATCAATACAGGATGCCCAGCCACATTGTCAACTGCCCTGACCACATCCCTTTGCAGCATGAAGATACTCACCAGTTCCCTATCCCCACCAAACCTATGAAGGACACACAGAGGCTTAATTGGACCCCGTTCTTGCTCCACCATACAGCTCTGAGAAAAGCACAACCAGTGTGTACCACTGTAGTTATCATACTTACCCTCCTACCCTAGCTCCCTCTTCCCCTCCCAGTAGCAGTGTCCTCCAAAGTGCCCCCTCCTCCAGTAATGCCAGATGAACCTAACAACAGGGTTGCCAAGCAACACGAATTCTCCAAGCAACCAACCACAGCAGATCACAGCAACCCATTGCAAATCAATTCAAAAGACAGTGGGCCTCCCACCATTTTGTGTCTCAGCAGCTCTTCCACCCAGCCATAGCTAGGATCTTCTCCTACTCATTCTCTTCTCTTCCCTTACCACTCAAGAGCACTGGCAAAGGTGCTCATGCCATTTCCAGGCAGCCAATACGCTCACAGTTAATCAATACATATACACCCACAAGCATAGAAGCCAAGGAAGTCCAACCAGGAATGGCCCTCATACGGGCACCAAGACTTCCTTGTCTTGCATGGATCACCACTCTTCTGTCTTATTCCTTGTCTCTTCCCCCTAACCTTGGTGGTCACACACCAAATGTGGTCAGGACACTGTTCCATATCATCCACACAGAACTGTACCATCTCCAGGTGGCATGCTGACCAGTCTGGTCTGCACATGCAGAATACCAACGAGGGCAACTTGGGACAACAGTCATATCTTCAACATAGGCCTTACATTTCTATGCTCCTCCACACCTGAACCTGTCCACCATTCACTCCCTGGCCTCTCTACATCCTGACAGCTGCAACAGGCTGTCCTCCTCTGTCTCCAAAGACAGAGCTGAGACCCAAGGAGAAGGCTTAGCACTGCTCTAAAGCCTATTCCCATCTCTCTGCTCTTCCATTATAATTCTATACACTGTCCCATTCTGCTCAGCGTGCATGGGGGAAGGTGGTCTTTTACAATACTCTGCACGCTTCACAGGACAAACCACAGGCTTTCCAGAGATTAAAACCTGAAACAACAATTAATTTTATTGCAAACTTCCCTAAACTGTGTCACAAGGCACAAAAGTAGTATTCTCACAAGAAACACTAGAAGAAGAAAAGGAGAAAGGAAAGGAAGACGAAAAGAAAACAGAAAATAGGATCACCACCCCATGGATCCAGCAATGCCTTCTTGGTCAGTGAATGGAAACTCTTTCAGTTGTAGTCTTTTCAGTTACAGTCCTTGTAGTCCTTGTGATCAGTAAGCCTGCTGGAATGCAGGAGGGAGGAATGCACCACACGGCTGCAGGACGGCTGCCTTTTTACAGGGTCAGGCTCTCTTGGTCCCTTCCCACAGGTGGAGGCTCACTGCAGGGGACCTGATGCTCCCCAGCCCCAGTTCACGTTGTGTCCTGATGGGTGCCGCAGTGTCTGTGCCGCTCTCCCCGGGCAGTTGGTTGCAGGGGAGTTGATCTTCACGGCCTCAGGGCAGGCAACACAGGAAAGCATCCCCCACCTTCCTGCAGCACGATCCCTGCTCTGCCTCCATGCAGTTTGCCCAAGCGATTACAAGCTGTCAGTTCCTGTTATCTTTCGAGTTGGTTAGGAGATTGTGTTTGTCTGAAAACTTCAAGCATACCAAGTATCAGCTCCCCAACATCAGACCACGACAAATGATCCAAGCACCCATCACCTGTCTCACGTTCTCTTTTGGCTCAATAGGGCTGTTGCAATACACCGACCGTTTCCTGCAGCTTCACCCAAATCTGGCAGAAAGAAGCAAAATGCTTTTATGTGCCTCTGGAAACACACCTGGTCCTTGCAGACCCTCAGCAGATGCAATGGCATGCCCACCCTGTAGAGGGCAGTGGTTCAACCAGACACCACAGCCACAGGGCAGGCAGACCCCAATTTCTCTTGGGCACTTTTGGAACAAGTTTCCCAGGGAATGTAAACCACAATGGCAAGAGGTAAACAAACAGCAGCAAGATCCACAACTGACTGTTTGCTGCAGCCCTTCCCTGCTCTTTCTTTTATCTGTTTTTCTGCTTTTCTTAAGGTAGTCAGCACGTCCTAGGGCCAGTACTAGTGACTCCAAAACACCAAATCCCTTGTCGCACCATCACTTAGCTTCCTATACAAGACAGATGGATACAGAAGGTCCTATCTGTGCTCCATTGTCCTGGAGTTTTTAAGCAAATACCATGAGTAAGTAGGATGCAGCAAACTCATGTAAGGCATTCATGACACCCTGGAAACTGAAGGCTTGGCCCTGCTGCCTGCAACCAGCTGAGTTCAGAGGAGGAGGAGATTTTGGGGTGAATCAGCTGCTGTCTGTACTCAGGCTTAAACCACGACAGCCTGAGGAAGCAACTCCCTAGGCTGCCTTGAGCAACCTCAGAAACCACCCTAGAAGATGACTGAGCTCAGAGGCTCACATGCTGGCACCCTTTGTCTGGTATGGGTGGCATACGAGGTCAGTCCAGACAACTAAAGGCCTCCTTAGACACACTGTTTTTATTCATCACCATTAAGGTATGGGATCACTCTCGTGATTTGCTCCAAGTTGTCTAAGGACAGAAGACCTAAGAGGAAGACTGTGTCTTGTTCAAGGCCAAACTCTGAGCACCAGGCATAGTTTTACAAGGAGCTTTTCAAGAGGGGCATGGCAGAACTGTCTTCTGTTGGAGTTGTGTTTCACTTCGTATCACATCATCCATAGCTCAAGGCCCAGGCCACATTAGGAAAAAAAGATCTCACTATCACAAGCATTAAGCAGCATCTGCACAACTGGGGAGTGCACAATGAAGAAATTATGTTGTAAAAGGACACATTCCTTACCCAGACACAAGCAATGAAAGCAAAGGTGTTTCAACCTAATCAAGGGGTTGTTTCTTTCCAATACATGTTGCCTTGTGTCCTGACTGGCAGACCTGGGAAAAGGCCTTTGTCCCCAGACTGAGTGCTAGGCTTGACAGGGCACATCTACGATGCTCCATGACTCCATGATACAGTACACTGGCATTAAAAAATCCTAATTGTGACATATAATGATGATAATGTGATATTCCCCTGCCATTAATCAGCTGAGGTACAGTAGCCTGTTGATATGAACTCTGGATTTGGTTTATCCTACATACCTTACATACATCTACCTCCATTAGCTGTACAGACAATCCCTTTGTACAGATTCAACTGAAGCAGACTAAAAGGGTTCAGATCAAATAAATCAATTCTTCCACAAAATGGGGCTGCATAGACTTAATTAAATTGATAACTGGGCCAACCTGGATTAAACTAGTGCAAATTTGGGTATAGATAAGGCTTTATTTTTCTTATTAAAATCATTAACTAATCCAAGTTTTGATTGGCATTAATTGCATGGTAACAAATGTGAATCTTCAGTCCAGTCTTCTAATGTCTGTGTCTCCATCCGGCCTCAAATATAAAGCATGAAAGTGCTGGGCACACTCCCGATCCTGCCCTCAGAATTCATACTTAGTAGGTTCTTACTTGAACCCCAAAGGACCCAGTAAGAACGCTTTTTTTTCCATAAAAATGACTTTATGGAAGCATCCATACAACCATTCCTCACAGAGGAAGTTGAGCAAGGCTTATTCTTACAGAGACACTATAATTTCTGAAGCAGCAGCAGTTAACCAGATCATTCTGTTCCAGCATTTGCTCTATAGGCCCTGTATAGGGATGATGGTATTATCCTATTTTTCTTTCCCAGCTAGTTAATAGGAAATCCCCTTTCAAAGTCAGTTTTCATTTTAAATCACCCAAATTAAGACAGACGTGTTTAATACCAATAAATCCGCTTTCTTGAAAGAGACAGAGAAGTCAGGCTCATCAGCTGACTAAATCCTCTCCCCCCACCCCCATTCCTGCCTCGCAATCTGTAGATCTTGCAGAAGGGCGATCCAAGACAGCTATAGCTAGCTAGCTACACTTCTGAGCACTAAGCTGCTCCTTGCTTTGTATTCACTTCATGCCAAACCAACGTCACAGGCACATGAGGAGCTAAAAGACTTTTCTTGCTCTAAAGGAGTAGGAATCTCAGCCACGGATGACCAGAGACTGGGTGTCCATGCACTTCCTGTAGGAGCTTCTCACTATACCAGTCTGCCATTTCAAGTCAGTGTGGGGTGAGTGCTATCTAATGGCTTTGCAGGTGAAATTGCTTTCTCTTCTCAAAGCTTCATGTAGCAAACTTATGAGAACAAGCCACTTACTGCCAAAGGGATCCCTGTACTCAAAACACATGCTTGGAGGACTTCTCTGCTGTGGAGATCCTACTCCCTTCTCACCAACGCTGCTTCCCCCCTCCAGGGGGGGACTCATCACTCTTGCAGACAGTTTTACCACACCTTTGGCAAAGAAGTGGGTGGCAGCCTTTCCAAGATTCTTGTGTGCCTAAAGCAGCAGCCAGCAGTGTGGCCAATGCTAAGGCAATGCTTCATCACAAGCCAGAGGAGGGTGACCTCAAAGGCTGGGAATGCACCAGGGTGTTGGCACAGGTATCTCACTTGTCTGACAGGAAGAGACACAGCTGACTAAGGGGGAAGGATGGGGAGTTCTGGAACCTGAGTAAGTTCCTTTCTGCTTCCCACTGCTGTGACAAGGATCAGGAGCAGAAACTGTGAAGTAAGATAAGGCCCAGGGCAAGGGGGAGGTGGGAGAGAAAACAAGGTACAGCAAAAAACCTTAGCCTAGCTGCCCTTAGTTTTGCCAAGAACAGACTAAAAGTCACCTGGGTGATATTTTGTTGCTTCTTCACACATGCCATACCTTCCTCTGGGAAGTACAATGCTGCATCCCTGCAACGGTCTCTCATGGGAGAAAGCAGCCAGCTCCATCCATTTTGCCAAGATCGTGACACAGCAGTAGGAATTCTGAAAATCACTTTGAAATCTTCTATATGAAGTGCATGTTGGAGATAGATGATTTATCACATGTTTTCCCAGTTGAAAGTCTGAGCACCTTATTTGGCAAAACAATTCTTGTTTGTTTGACAGCAAATGGGTCCATTTGCTCTGGACATATGCCTGTTTTCCCACCAAATATGCAAGCTCCAGCTCTGCAAGCAACCCTGTAAGGAAGTATAGTTATGCATATGCATGCCAGAGACAGCATGGCCATAAGCAAGTACCTACCTGTGTGCTTGTCTAAGGTAGGGTTTGTCAGAGTGGGGGACTAAGCTCACTGACCTAGGAGGTCTCTTCAGTGGTGTCCCAACCCTGCAGCAAGACCCTTACAACCAGATCCTTTGCTTCCAGGATCACTGCTCAGATAAAGCTTCTTGACAGAGGAACATTTCAAAAAGCTGTTTCTTTAAGGAGCATAAAGCTACGAACACAGGAGTTTTGTTTTGTTCAAAACAGTAGATAGTTCTCTGTTGCTTAAAGAACCTTGGCCTCATTTTGTACTGCAAATCTATAGCTGACTGGACACTGCTCAGTGGCAAGGACAGCAGTTCCACTACAGGAAAGCTCCCTACCTTTACTGGAGCAGGAAGTCATCCTCCTCCTTCTTCACAGTACTCTTTACATTAGTTGAATAATTATATCTGTTTCCATGCTCAGCTTAACCAAAGTGGTATTTCTTAAACAGTTCCATAAACATAGACAAGAACACTTTGATTTCAATCTTGTACTTGTTTTCCACATGATATTACATTCCATTTCTTGATTTGAGAGTTAATAAACCTTAAAAAAATAAATTAATCCTATAGTCAATGGGCAGAAGGGGAAGGGAAAAAGCATGAGTTTGTGGCGCTTCATGGCCTATTGTTTTAATAGGTCATAGCCATTATGTTGCATTACAACACAAGACCTAACATAGTAGACCAGGGTAAAGCATGCAAAGATTAATATACAATTTATGCAACAATTGTTTAACATACTGCTGCTAGGAAAAAACAGGTTAAGGGAAACAACAGGGAGAGGGAGAGTATAATCTTCATTTGTGTTATTCCAAGATCATGTTAACCTGTTCAGTGAACAAAACATCTTGTTTGACCAAAATCTTTTTGCTTTAAGAGAGATGAATTAGTACCCTAAGTAACTTCTGCCATGCCTCAGGGTGGAGTTAGGTGCATGCTAGAATGTTCCTATCTGTCTGTATCTGCACTGAACTGTTAAGCAGATGCTCACTGAGGAGAAAATAGACTGCAATAAACTGGCACTGACACAGATCTGAATTGCTGGAACTGCCATAGAGATAAAATTCATTTAAGGAATGTGGTTTCTATTTCCATTTTATTTTAATAAAAAGCTATCAAAACATTAACAATATGTACAATTTCTAACAGTACACTACATGTAAGTAAAAGAAGGAACTAAGACTTTATTTTATTGATGCAAAAAGTGAATACATCACAAATACTGGACCTCATGAAAGGGCCAAACTAAAGTCCCTTTTCACTGCAAGGAAAAGAGCCTGTTTTCACCTACACAGCTGACCAACACTCAAGGTCTGAATATGGCTTCTAAAATGGACCAAGGTGTGGGACTCCCCCATGGACCCAAATAGGAGAAGTACACATGGTAAAGAAGAAAGCATACAGTACAATACACCTAAGCAAAGATCTCTATGCTATGCTGATAGTGAACTGTCTTTCATTCCTTCAATTAATCTGCTTTTTATCTCCCAGCACTCTATCCCAGCCACTATGCAATATCAGCCAATATACTCTAGCCACTTTAACAATGCTCTTCCCAGAGTGGAGCAAGACCCTAAAGCAGTCTATTATTTGATCCTGGTTCAAATCCAAGTTCTAGCCAGGCTGCTTCAACTGCATGTAATGAGCTCCTGTCCTGTGCAGTGAGTAGTCATGACAAAGCCCCAAAATTACATATATAAATTGGTTTTTCCTCTCATGATCCTGAGAAGAGCAATTATTCTGCCAGATTAACCTGCCTCCAAATCAAGCCTTTGGTTTTGCACTCTAGGAAGATTTAAGAGTATGAATTTGAAGTACCCTTAGTACTTAGATGAGATCAGAAGCAGGATTGGAAAGATATAATGAAGAGCTATATGCTTCTGCATCCTCTCCAATAACCTCCCTAAGCCAGGCTGACAGCTTCAGAGCTGGTGGTTAGTTGTTACATCAGCCTTCTAGATATATGTAAAACCTGAACAGATCCAGCACTCTAAATGCCTACCATTATGTACCAAAGAGAAAAATTGCCACGCTAGCCTAATTGGTGATCAGGTCTTACTTAACAATGTGAATGAAGATCACCATGGATACTACAAGTCACTGCATACTTTAAAGTAAATCAAGAAAAACCTGAAAAAAATCTGGCTAAGCTCCCCACACTCTGCCTTACATATTTCTTCCAGAAATATTTAGTATCACAGCATCCCAAGTCCCATCTCTTCATACTGCCTGGTACTCACTGTCACAGGGTAAGTGAGACGCCTCACACCACCCTGCTGTGGGAGAAACATGGTTCAAGGTGGTGTATCAACCATGTTGCTACAGAAAGTTTTCAGGTCACTAGCATAAAAGGACAGAAATCCAAAATTAACAAAAACATCAGGATTACCAGCAGGAGTCTTTGTAGCTATAATGAGGTTTTCGTCTCCAGGAAGTAGCTAACCAGCCATTTCCTTACAGCTACATTTTGTTACATGAACATTTTTTGCACTGGATTCATGAAAGCCAAAGAAGTACCAATGCTACTTCCAATAATGCCTTGAGAAGTACCTGTGATGAAGAAAAACTAAGTGCAGCATTTTGGGGAGGTTCCTGAGCACCTCCCAGGATCTCTATTTGCCGTCAGGTTCTCAGGGAGCAGAAGGGGCAGGCTGCTCCACATGGAAAAGGCAAGAGAAGATAAGGACTCCAGGACCATACTGTCACTTACACAGGCCCAGCCCCACAACACCTGAGCAGGGCCAGTACAGCAATCATCCAACCGCAAATAAAATCCACGATTAGTCCAGGAAACCAACCACATTCATGAAAGATAAAAGCAAACCTGCTCACTACATAGCTTAGGCACAGACCAAGGCTGAGCTATATAGCACTCCCGGGCTAAGGAGCAGAGTGTGTGTGGGTGAGGGTCCCAGATGAGGCTGCTCAGGGTAATTACAGCCCATCAGGGCAATCGGGTCTTGACAGCAGCGCACTCCGGGCATTAGGCACTACTTGGTGTCTCTGTTTCCCACATATGGGCAGTGAGTCAGCTTCAATGGCTGCTTCTCTGAGTTTTTCACCTAGCAACAAGACAGACAGATGGATGGGGGGGTGTTGGGAGAGATGCTGAAGCAAAATGAGATGAGAAAGACAGAAACTAAATTGCCAGGGAGACTAAGGGGTGGGTGCGGTGCCTGAAGCTTGAGTTTCTATATGACAAAGTTTGAGGGTAGCAGAGTCCCTTCTGCACTCTGGCCTTCCTGAGAAACCATGACCACCTGTCATGGGGTGAAGGACACATCCAGCTCTCTCTTGAGCCATGCTGCAGGTCAGTGGGCTCCTGTGCTTTGACCTGCATATCAGAAGCTCTGTAACCAGCTCTGTTGTAAGCAAAAGTCTTCACCATTTGCAGTGCATGGACTTACCTCAAAACTGCCTCTCACCAGGTGGCAAAAAGCAGTCACGAGGCAGCCCTTGCCATGCCCACTGAAATGCAGCAAGTGAGCACAGCCATATCTGGTTTTCCTGAACCTGAAGCCATGGGGAGCACCAGTGACATCAAAGGCTGCAGAGGATAACCTCCACCAGTGGTCACAGCCCTGTGCCTTCTCCCAGTACATACCACACTGCAGCCATCGCTAGTATCAGTGGGAAACCAGTATCAGTGTTAGCATCAGTGGGAATGGCCAGGCTGCCCCACCACCTCTTCCCAGAGGAGAGGATGCTGTTAAAGCCTCGGGGGTCAGCTCTAGGGAGGCTGTGCCTCCTCAGAGCTCTAAAAAAAGGACTTTGTTCCTGCTCAGCATTTTTTATTTTTTTCTTTTTTCCCCATCTGGGCTAAATCCACTCTTAGAAAGAGATAACTCTATCTCCAGGGAAACAGGCTCTCTGTGCTCACAGGGACTCAGCCATCTCTCCCCCTCCTTTTGCCACAGGGTCACTCAGCAGTGAGGCTGAGACACACAGGTGCCATGGGGCGTCTGGCTCGTGGGGCCACCCCAGGCCAGAAGCACTCCAAGGCAACATATGCTGGTCTCCATGCTGGAGCCAGGGCCACCACAGGACCTTTGTGAGCCTGCCCAGCCCTGGAGAGCTCACAGAGGAGTGATTACGAAGATCGACTGTGCTCAGAAGTATCTCATTACTGAGACTGACTCGTGCAGTCTGCTTTGAATCTTCTTCTTTTACGCCCAAAATAGCTTCATGTTCTCAGCACCAGTTTCCTCTGCAAAATCACTCACTGCCCTCCCTCCCACCACAGAGAGCCAGACATGTCCTGCTCAAAGAAGTTCCCCCCCCCAGCTGTGCTGCAGCATCCCCATCCTCCCACAAAACCCCTCTCCATCCTCTCCCAAGGTGAGCACTGCAAGATGCTTTGGGTAAGCCAGTGGGCCAAAACAGCTCAGGGAGAGAGGAGGTGACATGACAACAGGCTGAACTCATTTCAGAGCCCCACAGGCCCCTTTTCCAGCTTGCTCAGGCCAGTTACCACCTTCCTTCCTCCCCCACCTTCCCAATCTCTGGGGAAACAACTCATGTCATGGTGGAAGAAGGTTTCACCCAGCAGTTTCTGCGTTTCCTATCTTGAGGTTCAATCCTCAAACCTGAACCCCAAGGGAATTCCCACAGCAGCTACATTTTGGGGTGGTTCTTTATTCCCACAGCCAAACTCCATTTGAAAGAGCTGCTTCGCATTAGCACCTGAGTTGGAAAAGAAAAAAGCCCTCAAGGTCTTCTGGGCTACAATCCCCCATCTATGGATGGCTATGAGACCTCTTTTAAGGGTGCCATTCCAGTTAACCCAGCCCTTCCCTACTTTGGGAACCAATTCCCAAATCTGTGATGACCACCCTCGGGTACCTCTTCTTTGCTTGAAGGCAGACATCCAACGCACCCCACAATGTGTTGCAGGAGACTTATATGCAGATTTCCAAGCAGTCCTGCCAGCAGCTCTGCCCTGCTGGGACTCCAGTCAAAGAAAAGCACACATCAGCAGTGGACACGCTGCATTCCTGCATCCCACACTTCTGGGCACAGCAAAGAAGCATCAGCCCTGACACAATGCCTGCACAAAGTTCGTTGCAGGATCCATGCCTTATCTCGCCTCAGCATCTGAAAACAGACTTTGGCTAAGTCCTACATGCTGCTATTTAAAGTAAGCCAATTTGTATTCATTCTGCTTGCTACATTCACCAGTTGTTCTGAATTGTGTTTGAAGCTGAAGGGAAGAGGAAATGTACAACAAGAAAAAATTATACACTGGTAAATTTTGTTCTAATCCCTTCTCCTCCCATTATTTCTTCCTCTTTTTTGGGTTTCTTTTTTGTTTTTTGTGTTTTATGTATTATTAGCTTTAGCATAATTTTGACTGAGAAAATATGTAGCTGATAGGATGGACTAATTACACTACCTAGAAGAATTAATTACACCATCTGTGACTGACAGTGGAGCCTGACTTGTTGCTTCCTGGTAGATGGAGCTACAACACCAGCTGCCCCAAATCTTTCCCTGTAGAAGGCAAAAGAGGAATTACTTTAGGAAACATCACTTAAAAGCCATTAATTCTCTTTTTTAAGCAATTTAGCATCATTGAGTGACCTAGCCTGTCTGGCCAAGTCAGGGATGAGGCTCATCTGCCCCCCCTTGCAATCTAGAAAGAAAATATTTCTACACCTATCCTGGCCCTCTGCCACTAGCAATCAATCCTAGGAGCTAAAATTGTCCAGGGCTCACTTGCAAGGCAAGCGGCACAGTAGGGCTCAGGTCCCTATAGCTACCTTCCTCTTCTGCCCCTTCATACCTCCTGGGATCAGTCCCTGGACAAAGCCATCACTGAGCTGAAGCCAGGGTTTGTCTGTGAGCTGGCACAGGGTAAATCTGTGCTGGGGGTTGCTCTACCGCATGATGTTCATGATGATCACGGGACAGAGTCCCCTGGCCCTGCCCAGTCTACTCACAGAGACCCTCATGATCAGCATTTACTATTGTTCCCCTACTCCAAGGAAGGTGGGAGGGCAGGCTCCTCTCTCAGCACCTACTGTGGATGAATAAGAAACCACAACACCGTGAGGGAAGCAGGGAGTTGAAGGCAGCGACGTTTTGCCTCACTGGAAAGACTGCATCTCTTACAGGTTCACCCACTAAGTCCTGTCAGCCTGATGCTGGCATGTCATCAGCAATGGGCTCTGACTGCATCCCTGAAAGGATGGTGGCAACTTTGGTTTCTGCAGCCAGCTGAAAATCTGCCCTGGTTTCTGCCCTGGCTTACTATGTACCTGCAAAGTTTGTTATGGCTGAATGTGGGTGATGGAAGATCTGTTCAGTTACACAGCTTTGAATGTGTGTTTTCAGCTAAGGGAAGCGAATGGTGCCCACATAGGTCAGGAAATTCGAAATAGTCACGCTTTAAGGTAGCTGCTCCTGCCCTTTTTGCCTCCAGCTCTGCTGCAGTTCTTTTCCTCCCACTCCTCTTTTAAGCCCACTCAACTTACACAGGATAAGCTGTCGTGCTTATGTTAGAGCAAACCTCTTGACTGTATAAACACATCCCTAACTAAAATGGACCCTGACCATACAGTTTTCTGTACAGGCCCTTGCTTTTTTTGTCAGGTGCACATTACATTGACAAAGCACCCCTGAATTCCCCAGCCCTTGATCCCTAGTTTTGACCAGGGATCTGGCTTCTTTCAGTGCCAAACAACCCAGTGCAGTGATCCTTATCCTGAGAAACCTGAATTCTTCTCTAGGCAACCAAGGAAGAACTCAAGACATCCACTGAGACCTGACGGTTGCCTAACTCAGTTTTTGCCCCAGGTCTCGAACAGCATCCGAATAATATTTTGGTTAAGCCTCTAAGAAACACACACTAGAAGGACACAGACAGATCCTGGGGAATTCCCAGGCACTCACAGGGGAGGCAAGCTTTATTTTGGACCTGATACTGGGAAATGTCCTGGCTGGTGACAAGGGACTGTCAATACACAAAGATGCTTTGGACTTATCAAGTAAGCAGGGTGCTGAGAACAGTCCACAACTCTCCAAAGGGCTTTTTTTTTTTACACCATGAAATTCCTGAGTGGGGACTGAAGTTCCAAAGTACTAGTCCTGCATTGCCAGAGCAAAGACTCGTATCTGTCTCATAGCAAGTATTTGCATAGATGCATTTCATATGAGAGAAACTTCCTGAGATCCTCCTTATCTGGAAAGGAGAGGAGCTACAGAGAGTAACAAAATTTGGTAGTTATTCTTTCCTTCTCACCAGGTAATCCTTGTGCCTTTTATTGAAAGGAATCCTGCACCTCCTAACTGGGAAGTGTTTTTCTGTGTAGTCTATAGCCACTTCCACCTCCAAGGATATGCCACTAGTTTCTCTTAGAATGGCCATGTTTTGCATCTTGCCAAGTTCTGTATAAGGCGGTGAAGGGTGGAAAAAGAATGGTCTGAAGTAGAATTGGAGAGAAGAAAGGAGATGTGGCAGTGAAGGGAGAAAAAGCCAGAGAGAGTCTAAGGAAAGTGTGTCTATATGAAGTAAAAGGACATCTGACGAAGGGGAAGAGTCATGGGGGAAAAATAGGAAAAAATTGGGGAACTGCAGAGATGCATTGAGTGAGCAAAATGAGAGAGGAAAAGAGGAGCAGATGCATGGAGAAAAGACAGGGAGATGCCAGTTTGCTATTTGCAATACTGGAAATAGTGATGGAATGAGTGATTTGGATGCGGTACAGAATATTCATGCACACAGTTTTCAAGAAGCTGTTCCTGCATTTGTGGCTGGGTATTTCTGTGACCTTGAAATGTCACTTTTTTTTCTTTATACCATAGCTTACTTACCTGTCACTTGGAGGCAGTGATAATATTTCCATTAGGAGAGCATGGGTATACTTAAACAAAAAGCTTCAAGATCACAGAGAGAAGCAGAAAGCATTGTCACATTTAGTTGGATTTCACACACATACAGACATGTTCAGATGACCACATGTATCGATAACTACACACATGTACATCTAAATATATCATGAAGATATGTATGCCTTTTTTATTTATTTATGCCAAGCTGACATTTTGTGGTTGCCTAGTTACCAGAGAACAATAATGAGAATCTGTTTAGTATATATTGCATGAGGAAGGGAAGGGAGAGGGCAGCTGGGTAGCATGTCAGACACTGCCACTTGTCGGGTAGATTAGCCCTTTTAGTGGGAAACATGAAGAACTGCAAAAGAGATCAAAGCTGAAAGGAATTCAGACATGTGGTATGTGTGTGGTATGTGTAGGTCTTGGTATTTCCACGGCACCTCTGTGAGCATGAATCAAAGCTCGGGTCGTTAGAAGTCTTGAAGTGTTCATCACTTTTGTGACATATTCCAGCTCTCAAGTTAAACAGACATTAGGAATATCACAAGCAGTTTCAAAATCTGCCTCCTTTTATACTGGGCCTCTACTCTCCTAGTCCCCATACACACCAACACTAGCACTTCTGCTTCAAAACAAATGCCTTTGCTAACTGTGAGGAAGGAGGTTTTGCTGGTCAAAGCAAAAACCACCCCAGTAATCAAAAGCAACAAACCAGCACATTATGCCCTTCCTACTGCATTGATTCTTTCCAAGACTTGCCTCCACTGCAGCTCTCAACTATTTCAAAATTTGCTTGGCCTGATTTTATAAACTCGTGGAGAAGCCTTAAGGTTCAAGAACTCATCTCACCATTTCACTTCATGTTAAAGGTAGACTGGGTAAATTTTGTTGATGGAAAACCGCTTTCCCAGGTTGACATCTTGTGTTGCCAGGTCTCATAGAAGCCCAGAAAAATTAATGAGGGAGCTTGAATTTGTCCCAAGACACTATGAGAGAGGTTTATGGTTCAACATTCCATTGGGAACAGAGCTTATGGAGTTCAATCTTCCCTAAGGCACTTCTAACAGCAAACAAAACTCTCTGCTTCGCCCAACTAAAAAGATGCTAGAACACAGTCCTTGTGTCATGGATCCAAATTTCAGCTAAGACCCTTGTCATGGGTATTACTCAGACACATACTGGGTATGTTAAATACATAGTTCCCTCACAGGGTTCCACCACTACTTAAACCTTCTTCCCATTCTCCTCAACTTCCAAGAACTCTTTATGACTCATAACATTAATATTTAATTAAGATTTGTTAATATTTCTTCCAAATTATTATTGACTGTCCTAACTTCAGTGATGCTGCTGCTGTCCCTTGATATCTAGGAACAACTCCTGATGAGAGTTCATCCTCTGCTGGTGAAGTTAAAAACCAGTGTTTAACTTGATTCTGAACAAGCTGTTTCATGCTCTTAAAGAAATACTGCTAAGACTCTCAGAGCATATGCCTGGTACTGGACCCAAAGGACCACCCAACTCAGCTCTCTGACTGCAACAGGAAATAGCAAAGGCTTAGGCAAAGACAGTGCAAAATATACAGTGATCCTTCTCCTACTGTATTCTCCCAGCAGCCAGATATCTGCAGCTGAGAGTTTCCTGAGCCAAAGACCACATCTGCGTCAATCTGTTTGGTAGATCTTAATGGCTTTTTTTTTCCTCACCATAAATGTGTGAAGATGCTTTTAGAACTATTTATAATTTTGCCCTTCACAACGTCTAGTGAACTCCACAGTTTAAGCATGCACCAGATGAGAAAAAGTGCCTCTTTCTGCTTTTGACTGAGAGATTTACTGGGAATTCCTACTTTTGACATTAAAAGAAAACAGTCATATCCTAACCATCTCCGTGATTCTCCTAGACCTTTGCTATGTCCTGCTCAGACATCTCTTGTCCAAGCTGAGAAGTCCTAACACCCTACCAAATAAAAAGGAGTGTTTGAATCTAGCAAGATTCAAGCCTTCTGATTAAAGCCAACGGAAGCTTTGAAAAGTGCACAGAAATGTAGAAAATGATGTAGATGTAGTATGAAGTAGATATACATTATACAAAAATATTAATGAGAATAGCATGTGCAATCCATTATCGGCTCTTGATGAAGACTGGACAGAACAACAAACAACCAGCCTTGTGGAGAATAGTATGCTTAAGACAAACCATGTCAGCCTCACTATTGAACTATTGTTGTTATATCAGAGCTGTAAAAGCAAACATTTGTTCATAATTCAAACTAGTTTCAGCTCAGCTAAACTGGTCCCAGAATCAGCTGTGCTGCTGCAGAGATCAGATGTCTGTTGTATTTCTATCAAGCCCGTTGCAAAGCCCATTCCAAGTGAGGCTGAAACCCATGCAGCAAAAGTGTCTCTGCCTGAAATCTGAACTAAATTACAGCTCTGGCAAATTTTAGATCAAGCTTAACTGAGCAGGTTTATAAACAATCTTGAATTTAGGAGGCATATGCTCCAAGTATGGAGTTTGGCTTGTTTCTGTACTCATGCACACAGATAGGTACAGATTACTGCTTTTTAATCCCCACTGCAGGACACAAGTCTTCTTACTGCCTCAACCTACCTTGTATGCTGTGCCATGAATTATGCTGGGAGCAAAGTATATGATATATAGGAGCTAAAAAAACAACGAAAGAAAGACAAAGACCTGAAAATGTCCACCAGCAAATTATAACTCAAATTTATTTTGCAGCCTATACCCTCAAAGGTTGTGGCACCTAGAGCCAAATGCTTGTTAGAGACATTGATGTGACCTTTGACTCTTCCATTACCTACCTACTTAGCAAGACTCATTTACTTCATGTTCATCATGCAATCTGAAATCATCCAATAATAACTATTCCAAAAACAGTCAACCACATTTTCATATTTAATATACATACTGTAGCTAAATAAAACCACTTTTGAGGGGTAAATAATTGCAGAGGAAGAGAAAAATTCAAGAGCGTAGGCTATGAAGATGCACTTTCAGCTGAATGTTTTAAAAAGCGATTAGTTGAGGCAGAAAAGCAGGAAAACTGTTCCTACATCGCTAAATCAACACTAGAGGAGGGTTCCACAGTAACTGCTGTAGGTAAGTAGAAGAAACCGGGATGACACACATGAAGGAAGGTGTGGGAAACGGGTTATGGTCTAGGAGATATAATAGATAAGAGAAAGGAACCTAAATTAGAAAGTTGCCTCACCCTGGATCTAGAGGCAAGTTCCTTGATCTCCTGTGTTGAACAGTTTTGCCATTTGTCGTGGGGAAGTGGAACTTACAAATGGGCTATTGTGAGGATTAATAGAGCAAAGAGGTTCAAGGATGTAAGTCCAGTACAGCCAGACTCTAGTGAAAAAAAAAACAAAGCAGGACCTGGACTCCAGAAAGTCATTAAAAGGTTTCCATATTTTTTTCCTCTGGAAATGCCACTGCGTTTGAACTGCCTTTGGAGCACCCTATTCCCAGCTTCCCAGAATGTGACACCAGCGTTCCCAAAATCAGATGGTGATTTTTGGATGATGTCTGCAGTGACTCTGGCTATTCAGTGATGGAGAAAATCCAGCTCCTCCCCACAAGCACTGGTGATTCCCCACACCCCACAGACTTCCTCATCTGCAAGACCAACAGTGAATTATTCACTTCTCAGGCCCAACTTTCCTGCCATTATCCCAGCTCATAGGAGTTACTTCCCACTTCTCCCCCTTAATCCTTGTCACACCCCTGCCAAGATTTTTCTTTGCTTTCCTAACCCTACCAAAGCCTACTGCATGGGTTGTGATGGAACAAGGTGGAATAGGATGGGGTAAAACAACACAACCACAGCTGCATTCAAATTTTCCTGCTTCTTTCTTGCCCTGGGAAAAAAAAGTTTGTAATCTCACTTTTTCCCCTTTCCAAGCCTGGTAGGACAATGCTAAAAGTGAGTGGGCAAAACAAAGTCAACCCATTTTCCCCAAAGGTGGCAAGGGAGGACCACTGCACAGAACATCTCCTCCCTCCATTGCCTGCTGACATGAGGTTCACTGTCCTTTCTCCAAGCTTAAAAAAAAAGATAAATTCCAGTCTTTTTCAGAATCTACAAAAAACCAGGAGCCACCAGTTAAGTGAAACAGGGGTCATGGCTGACAGAAATGACCTGGCCAGAGATGTAAGGCAGCACAGGCCCAGACCACAGAAAAATAGCACAAGGTGATGAGGGGACCTTTTCCAAAGAGATCATCCATGTGGGCAGGCTAGGCAAGGCCAGGAAAGGGTGTGAAATAGGGAAACAAGGCAAAAATCAGCTCTTGAATCACTTGGAAATTGCCCCATTGGAAAGCAGAGGAAAGCAAAGGTAAAGAAAGGTGTAGCAACAAATTGGATCTTGAAGTAAAAATAAGGGCTTTTCTAGAGGTAGAATTGAGACAATTGGTATATGCAGGCCCCAGACATTACCTACATGTAATGACACCACCTCAGGATTCATCCCCACAGAAACAGCCCAGCCTAGACTTGGCCAGCAGTAGGATGAGCAGTACAAGGAGACAAAGCAGGAGCTGTGTTGGTGGCTCTGCAGACAGCGCTCTACCACCAGAGACAGTTCTGAATGAGCACCTCCCTGAAAGACTGTAGCCGAAGATGCTGTCTGCCAGATGGCCCCATATTCTTCCCAGAGCTTTGGAGTTTGTCGTGATTTCCTCCTTTTTTAGGGCTATGATGTCCTGACTCATGCAAAATGAGGCTTCATCTGCTTCAAGTAGTAGTGAGGCAGAAAGCTTGGAGAGCTCTCAGCATGGGGGACTTTTTCTCTCCAACATTTGCAGGTACCAGTAACACTGCTCACACCAAAAACAGCTACCAGACACTGTTGTTTCTAGTGGGGATGAAGCATGTATTGCTAGGTAGTAAGAAATTTGCCCTGTGGAGAACAGGCTGGGTCAGGAAAACATGCAGTTCAGGAAAAGAGACTAGAAAGCAGGTGGTTTGTAAAGCCAAAGCAGACTAGGACCATGGCTGATCTCAGGAGAGATGTCCATCACCAAAGCAACATGATGTGCTGAGGATCAAAAGTGGTAAAAAGGATGAAGAAAGAGGAGGAGATCAAGTGGAAAAAAGAGGATGCTGTGGGGTTGAACTGGCAGACGAGATGGGAAATGCAAGCTGTTCTGTCACCCCTCCTTACCGAACAGAAGCACTTTGAAAAGTCATTATTATTATGAACATAAAGAAATAATCCCAATTTTTCTCTATCATCTGTCCGTTTGGTTGAGAAATGTCAGATGCTCAGGGAGGGGAGGAGGAAACACTGACATCAGACAACATCCATTTGTAAAATCGCATCTTTCAGTCTCCCAGCAGCTGTGATCTCCTGTTAATATCAGGAGTGAATGTGAAAGGCTACACAGAGGGGAACTGGGGGTGGAGGAATTAGGATTTTCAGTTCTCCCAAGCAATACTTGGCACTATAGCCAATTCTTGCTAATGAATTGACTCAGTCACTAACTCACATGGGCTCCCTCTCTAGTAATGGACTCCTCTCTCATTAGCAAACACAATTGACAGTAAAAATAAACACACATGCACCCTCCCCCTCTTGTGCAGCTGACACAGCCCTGGTTGATGGATCTCACAAGCACATCAATGAAAGGAGAAGGCAGTTGCTGTTATCAACCAGCTTGAACACAGAACAGAGCTAAGAACAGTATTTTAGGTTTACAGTGTCTTTCTGTCATGATCCAAAGTACCGTAAAGCAAGCTCTGAATGGTTTGCAGTAAGTAAATTTGTGAGAGGGCTCTCATTCTAAACTTCTCTGATCAGCTGCTCAAAGGAGCCATATTTTAAATTTATTTCCTGTTAGCACTGACAGTGAACAATACCCAGAGTTAGCAGTGCAGAAAAGAGAACAACAGAAAGCAGCCAGGCTTTGTTTTGTTTGCAAAGTGAACAAAGTCTCAAAGAGTTCCTTTGGTTCTGAAGCACAAATGCAGATACCTGTGCCTTGTCCTAGTGATAAAGTATTCCAGCAAGTCTCAGGAAAAAAATTGCAAAGAAGTTATGCCTGAATTATAGGAGAACAAGATGGGGAGAGAAGACAAAAGTATATTTGCTGCCTTTAAACAAATAATCAGATCTTTTTCCATTGAAGTGCAAGTAGTCGAGATTGACACTTTAGTGAGGAATTGTCGTTACATCAGACCATAATAAAGGAAAAATCTTCATCATTTCAGGAATATGTCTAGTTACATATGCAGTAACACCAACATTATCACAGAACACGCCCAGCAGCCTGCAACAGCAGATGCAGTTTTGTGCAGAAGCAAAGCCTCTACTTCCCATCAAAGATTATACATTACAGAAACTTCAGCAAAGAGCCATTATGCACATACTCCACAGTCTATGTCTGAAGACACTATTTTGAGCAAGAGCCGTATGTAAGTCTTCCAGCACACAGTGTTCTGCATGCATTATCCCACTTCACGTTACTCACTGCACATATCCTCCTGCCTGAACTGTCAGCTGTATCTCACCAAAAAGGGCAACAGAGTTGAACCCATTCCCCAGGCATCTAATACCATGGAGTCCATCCATTTGCCTGGGAATTGGTTTCTGTCCTTATAGGAGGGTTTCTGGCAAGGCCTCACATTTTCCACAGCAACGGAATTTCCTACAGAATACATTTTATACCAAAGCATTTCTTAAACAGTAGGACTGCATTCTTCAGGGAATAACATTCTACTCCAAGGTTGTAAAGAAATCTTAGAACACAAAACAGATGTAATATGATGCCACACTGTCCTCCTGAATATATGGCTAGCATGGAAACATTCATTCTCTTCCAGAGAGGTTTTATGCCCAAGCCAGTGGGCATATTTTATTCTGTGGCTCTTCTGCACTTACGAGAAAGGCATAAAAACTTCACTTTTCCTTACTGGTATCTAATCCTATTTAAAACAAAATTATCAGCTTTATTATGTTCATCTTAATGGAGAAAACAGCTAAATGAATCTGAGGTTCCTTAGCCCCAGTATGGACAGTGCCTGATCTACCAAACCTCAAGTTACCATCACTTCTCTCATTGCCTTGCCCACTAGCTGTTTCAGCAGTGAACTGTAAGCAGTGCAAAAACTAATTCTATGTTAAAAACAGAGATACCATGAAAACAAATTCAATGTAACCTCAATATTATTGGTGAAAAGGGTAACATTAACAGGAACATTATCATTTTATATGTAAATATATTCATTTTTTTAGGGAGTTTTCCAGCAGCATTAAGGCTCAGTCAATGGAAAAACACAAGTTTCGTTTCAAGCAGCTGGGTGGCAAAGACATCTCAGCCCTGATTTCTGCAAAGAAAGCAACCTGGCCAATTTTTCCCCAGTCAGTTCTCTTGTGATAACCCAGAATACCCCATCTACCAGCATACATGCTTCACCAATGCTTCTAGACAGGAGTTTGTGGACATCAGCTGGTAGACTTGAGGAAAAGGGCATCAAAATCAGATCAGCTGAACTGGCACTAGTGAGTAGGGTTATGGACTGGAGGCTGCAAAACTCTCAGTCATCTGGAGGCTGGAAATAGGATTTTCTGCACAGATGAAGGTCCTGGAGGAAGTAGAGAAAAAACAGTAAGATTTCTTCAGGAAGGAGGGAGAAGAGGAAAGAGACATGAACCAGTCCTTGCCTTTCAGTTCAATCTATAAGGAACACATCTATTCCTCCTGAATGTTCTGAGGCTGAGATGGAAAGCCATCATTTTTCCTTCCCAGTCTTACTGTGGTACCATGTTTTGCAAAAAATCCCATCTGTTGTTGATGTTCAGTGTGCTCGACAGTTCTCTGTTCCCCTCCACCACAAGCTGTTGCTGTAGGGTTCAGTTCTTCTCATCCCAACTCTCATTTGCTTTCTGCAGCCAAAAGCTGCAGCTCTGAATGACTCCTAAAGAGAACAGAAGACATGCAGCTTCTGATCTTTCTGATGGAAGTATTTGCTTTGTAACCTTTATCTTTTTTTTCTGCAATCATACAGGAATTCCTCTGTGTACAAAGACCCCTTTATGTTTGTATCCACCTGCCCCAGATTTTTGCTCCTTTAACTTCCTGCATTGTATTCAGCACATCCTGCCTCCTGGGCCAGACCCTTCTATCAGAAGGTGAACAGAATAGGAGCAGCTCTATAACAGCAAATTATGTTTGTTTAAAATATGTATTTGTCATGCCAGTGTGCAACAGAGAAGATTTAATTAGCCAGTGAAGCTCGCCTTTGGTATGTTTTCATGAATACAATAAGTTTTGATGCATGACTTCAGGCTACTACAACAAACAAAGAAAGCACACCATGATATTGAGAAACATAATAAAATACAAGAGAAGGACACTTGGCTGCTGGTACACTTTTCACCAAGAAATGGGCCACCACCAAATTTGGATCAAGCTGCCTAAATCTGGGGGTGTACTTTACTTCAGATCCAAATTTTGCACTACAGTCTCAGTTAAATGCTGGAAAGAAGTTAACTGCATGTGAGATGATTTCACAGGACCCTGTTTAGAAATGAGGAGAGAAAAGAGAGCATGGGTGGCTAAACCAGTGGCCCACATGATATGACACATTAAGAAAACCCAATGTAGTTTTGCATTATTTTGACGGGAAGGGCTGTGAAACAACTACTGTCCCTACAAGGACAACACCAGGACACAGTATGACCCTGTCTCAGAAATACATGTCTGTGTTTCTCCCATGCTCTGTATATTGGGGTTTTACAACTCTGAAGTGGAGCCACCAGGCTGCACAAGTGCTCACACAGCTCTTTAGAGCAAAGGCATGTCCTGTTGGCTTCAGTGATGCCATACAGATGAGTAATATTAAGTGTCAGCACCAAGAGTCAAAGCTGGACTTCCCACTGACCTCTTCTAAGCAGCTGCAAAATGTCACCCTTTAGATAGCCAGACCATTTCCCAAAGGTCTTCCCATCAGCTGGGGTACACCTATGATCCTGTCCTAACACATGTCTTGCCTGACCTTCTCTGATGAGTAGAAGTTAAATGATACATTTGACTTTGCAGATATGTTATAAGGATTCATTACTTAACATTTACACTTCTCTATGCATAATGCTGTGTGAGGCCATTTACTATCTTTCAGTCTTCCATTCATATCAAGAGGAGAAATCAAACACAAAACCCCAGTTTCAGACCACCAGAAAGAAAACTATCCAGCCCACATTTCCAGCAACTGTTTTCAATTTTATCTATCATGATTTCTAGCCAACAGATTTTCTCTCCCATGTTTCAGAAATGCTAGTAACCTACAATGTGAAGGAGAAGCACATAAGCAAGCTTTACCAAGTATGGTTCTGCTGGCGAATCGTTAGAGCTTTACTGTGCTCGCAGCACCCATTAATGCATATCTATCTTTGCAACTACTAATTCCACATAGCACAGCATGAGAAAGAAAATAGCTCCAGCAAACACACACCTGGAGTTTGCATCCAGGTGTGAATAGTCGGGGCTTTTTAACATGAGTCAGGTTATGAGGAAGCCACACTTTGGTGCACATAGATAATGAGCAGTGTGGGAAGGGCTTACCAAAACTGCCTCTGTCACTCCAGGGTTGAAGGAAAGATTTCATTCTCCAAGAGCTGCCAATCTAGTACTTTTTTGCTAGTGATAATATTTTCTAAGTTTAAAAATAAACTTAGTGAAGTATGCTCTACCTAACAATGTATGTCTCTTCAGTCTCAGGGAAAAAAAAATTAAGAAGAATCAAAAATGGACTGAATATCAAGCACTGCAAACCAGTATCAGGTATAACCAAATTATAGCTTAATATGTTTCAGGTATCCCACTTAGAGCTTTAGATCTTCCAAGGAAATAGGTTTTCCCCACTGAGAAATGTATATGCAGTGAAATTAAAGCTACCTTAGACGCATGTGAACAAAAAGTAGGTTGGATATCTATTTTAAATAATCACCCAAATGTTAATTTTTCATGATGGAAGGAAGACCTGAGAGGAAAGGAACATTCTCTTCTTCTAATCCTTGTGTTCACCTCCAAACTACTGTCTTGGTTTCTCAAGCCTAGCGTGTAATACAGCACACAGTCAAATATGTAAAACCCTGCTTTCATTGTTATTTGCCATCTTTAAAGACAGGGCAGGGCACCTGTGGGCTGGAGAGCCTTCTTTGAATATTTGGGCACCATCCAAGTGCCATATAGGATGAGAGGAAAATGAGACACCAGGGTGAGGGGGAGACTCCCAGTGTATGTCCAAGCAGTGGCATCCAAACCCTTCTTCCATCTGACGTCCATCCTCCCTCTCACTTTCCTCTCTTGGGAGGCAGACCCTGCAGGAGCGCTAGCATCCTAGGTGGCTGTGGGTAAAGGAGCTGGCTCCTGGCTACACGTGGGGCTCCTCCGACTCCCCCCGCACCACCCCCCACGAACAACAGGGAAAAAAAATTCCGCAGGCAAAGGAGGAAGGCAAGAGCTGCTGCTAAGTGGCTCATTGGTTTCTATGGCAACTGGCTCCGCTGTACTCCAGCTGCTTACCCCACAGTCCCTCTGTCAGGGGGACTATTTTTAGCTGAAAAATCAAAGAAAGAGGAAAAGTGGTGGAGGTTTTGGGGAGGAGGGAGTTGGGAGACCTTCTTGGGGTTTACAGAGAGGAGGTTAATAGGGATGCAGCCATGTCTGGCTTTTAACGGTAAGTTAAATCCTTGCTGTGGACACTTCTTACGGGATTCCTCAGACTTGATGCACAGTCAGGTCCCATATTTGCCAAGACCATGAAGCAGTGTGCAAGCAAGGCAACCCAACCATCCACCTGTGAGTGTGCAAATCAGCTCAGCTGTCAATTTGATCTTGGTGTTGAAATTGGAAAGAGCAAGAAGGATTTTCTGTACTTGGGGAAGAAACCCTCTGCCTTCCCACAACCCAACATAATGAACCCACATCCTTTTAACTCTTTGGTCTGAAAAGTTATTTCCTTTTTTGGTTTTTGGTTTTTTTTTGTTGTTGGTTTATTTTTTTTAAATAAAGTTGTGTCTTCTATGATCTCTCTCAACTGTGTGGTACAAAAAGGGAAAAAAAAAAGTCCTCACACTGAATGCAACACGTTTTGCTTAAATATCTCATCAACAGAAGACCCAGAACAAAATTTACCTGGACTGTATCAAGGCTGTACTTCAGTTAATGGATNAGTTTTGTCTGATCTCTCTCAACTGTGTGGTACAAAAAGGGAAAAAAAAAGTCCTCACACTGAATGCAACACGTTTTGCTTAAATATCTCATCAACAGAAGACCCAGAACAAAATTTACCTGGACTGTATCAAGGCTGTACTTCAGTTAATGGATTTTGGTATTGAAGACTCTGACTGTTGAGCTGCAATGTTATCTGCTGGTAAATCTAGAGCAAAGATATTATAGCCTGCAGTTTTAGTATGCACAGAAGTATGTGTTCACAGAAGCATGGGTCCCTTAGTCTCTTCTGAATGACTACCTGCTTTTCTGAAATGGATGTACCCAAACACTGAGAAACAGCTATTTCAAAAGATATTCCTAGCATCATTCCCCTCCTCCACCCTAGAAATTCTAGAGATTTTGCAATGAAATGTTGTAATTATCCCCAAAATAATAAACTTTAAACTCCAAACCAAGGCAGATTGATGCCATAAGCATCTATTCACTTTCTTCATTTCAACTGCCATGACATTTGATGCTTGACTCCAAATTGTTCCTGCTAACACGGTTGTACAAGTCTACCTTTGTACCACTCATTTTCATTTGCTGCCATGAGAACAGATATTGATCAGTATATCTGTGCTCACACAGCAAGGCTTCCCATCTTGGAGCTGTGATATTGTTGGACTAACAGGACAAGAAAAAGATCAATGATTTCTAACAATCATCACTTTAAAGAGGAAATGCATTGGTAAAATGACTTACTAGTCCAAGTATCACATTTGCAGCCTCTGCAATCAGTTCTATATCCTGACAGGCATTGACACTCTTGCTGTAGATAAACACAGTGTATTGAATGAGAACTGTCCATTTTTAAAATGTTACTGGTTATGGCATGTGATGGCATAGACTGTATAGGGTTTAAGAGGAATCATACAAATGGAGCAGGACACAGCCAACAGAGTCTAGCAGTGTCCACATCAAACAGCT
This sequence comes from Agapornis roseicollis, assembly GCA_002631895.1. Lineage (NCBI taxonomy): Eukaryota > Metazoa > Chordata > Aves > Psittaciformes > Psittacidae > Agapornis > Agapornis roseicollis. The sequence goes on from NDXB01009096.1 coordinate 144,117, forward strand.
TAAAGAGTGTCAGGGCACTGGGAGGGTTGGGAACTCCCCAGCAAAATCTCACCATCCCATCCAGGAAGCAGGGCAGCCAGGGGGACAGTGGGACCTCCATGGTGCGGCAGGACCTACAGCTGGTCAGCCTAGTGAGGAACTGAAAAGTAGCCCTGCTTCAGTGTCACTGAAGGAGTAATGCCACTAGGAGGCTGAATTGGGGTCCTGGGACCTGGGCAGGAGGAAGGAGACCCAGGAGATGCTGGGCAGGGACAGTCAGGGCTGCTAGTGCCCTTGGAGCCCTGAAAAGAAGTTGTAGAAGGAGGCTCAAGAAAAAAATTAATTCCTAGGAATTTGGAAACTGGCTCATTCTGCAGAGCCACTTAGATTTTCCACCTCAGTTTGTGGCCTTCAGATCACACGGTGTCAACACATGTGGTGATTTAATTACCACTGTGTGAACTAACTGAATGTCCCTTTGTTAGTTTCTGAGAGACACAAAGAAAAGGTATTTCTGACAGACCTCTTCTGATACATGTTTCTTTAGACACTTTGAACAAGTCCCTTCTGACTAAATTTCATTTTTTGAAACCACTACCAAGCCCACCCTCACAGATAACCTTGTAAAACCCATTGTCAAAATCTGCCCTCACAGGACAAAACACACTCACCTTATAACCCTCCTGCATCCTGCACCTCTGCACAGTTTGGGGGACTGTCAGGATGAAATCCCACAGAAGAAAGCAGAAAGAGGACTCAGAACCACAAATATTCCTCTGACAGCCCTGAAAGGCAAGAGACCCCTCAGAAAAGAACAAGGATGGTAGGACAAGTACAGAATACCCAAGCACACAGTCAGGCCTGCTCTGCAAGGAAACTTGTCTCTGGCCAGCCCAAAAGAGATGTAGGAGAGAAGAGATCCTTTGCAGTGAGGGGCACCGAGGGCAGAAGCAGAGGTCACCTGAAGGAAAGCAGCTAGGAACGACTCCAAGGCAAGGAGGGAAGAGAAAAAATACATTGCACTAAGCACACATGCACAGCCAGGATGGCAGGATGCCTGTGCTGGGTAGTGATGGATAACCTTGTGCCATGAGCAGTAAATGAAAAGGAGAGTGACTCCTTTTAAAAGGGGCAGCCAAGGGTGGAAGAGAAAATAATCAAATGTTCATCCTCACTTGCCTCTGTGGGTTAGGTAGAGGAGTGGAAGCTGTGTGACTACTAGACAAGTGACTTTACTGAAGAACTGTGTTCCATTTGCAAAATTAGAGGCTTGACCTTCCTTACAGAGCATTTTCATATCTGCATATGCAGATCACCAGCTCTAGGTGGTGATTCTGATCATTATTTATTCTGCTTTCTGACAAAAGGAGTGTACAAGCACTTCCAGATGAAGTGTGCGTGCCATTTAATATTAATTTATGACAAGTAGTCACATGCAGCCTTGACATTTGTTTTCCATGTATAGGAAACTTGAGCCTTTGAATGTTTATGAGAAATAAGCACACATGCAAACAATGCTGACAAAAGATGATCTTCTTTAAAACCCATTTTCATTTCTTTTGCATTTCTCATTTGTCCTTATTCAGCACATTTAACCTGCAAACGTTATCCTCAAAAGGTCACAGGAAACTTGGATTCTCAAATAAAGCTGAGGCACTGCAAAGATGGTACTTAGTAACTCACACAGAATGAGACTGATAGACATACAAAGAGAGAAATTTTAAAGAGGTCCTCCACTCATCAGTGAGGACCCTCAGCTCTATCTCCACCATAAACTAGAAGATCAAGTTAAAAAGAGAAAGCCGTAACAATTATCAAATGTAAACCACCCCCATGAAACAGGTTCTTGTATCTGTACGTCCACACAGTCCATGTCAGCAAGGTGATACAAAACTCTTCAGTCTGGGTGACATAGCCTAAAACTCAGGACTGACTTCTTCACTGAAGTGCCAGAGCTATCAACAAACGCATGTAGAGCAGCTGCAAGGCATCAAAGTCTATTTGTTTTGCAAAACTCTTGGATAAATCATTCCTGATAGCGGTCCTCAGGATGACTGAGCTACAATACTGGTGGGTCACCACTCCAACACCTGCTATCTCTCTAATGTTCTCAAATCCCTTAGCCTCAGGGAGAAGCAAGATAAATCTAAAACACAGTCAGAGAGAAAAATACTCTCTCCTGGAAAGAGAAATAAGTTCTTTGGAGAGTCCCATCCAGCAGTTCTTGGTCATGGAGATACTGAAAGGAAGAAGTAAGTCAGATGAACACCTTTTGTTCTTTCTTTGTAAGGACTGCTAAGCTACTTTGCATTATAGAGATGTTCCTTGTCAAGGGTAAATCGATGGTCATTGAATCTCTCTTAGCATTATCATGCACGGGTACTTATCACCTACTGTGTTAGACCTTGTCTGAGCTCAATCCCCTTAGTATCAAGCAAGCAAGTGTAGCATCTAGTTTGGCTGTTATGCCACTTGTGTGCTCTGGGTCATGGCCACAGAAAAAATAGAGGAACTGAATCTTGAGGCTCTTCATTTCCTCATCAGTTGTTTTAATGAAGCAGAATAATTCCATTACTCTATAGAGAGGGGACAGGCTGTCTATCCTGTTCTTTTGAGGTTTGTTTTGTTGTTCATAATTTGCAGTGATGGTCTTAAAAACGCTGGTATAGTTTACAACCAGGAACTCCTCAGAAAGGAGATACATCAATGAGAATTACTTGCTTACACAGCCCACTCTCCCTATCACCACATGCAAAAGGCCTGTAAGCTAATTTCCACTCTATCTTGTGTCCTCAGTCCATGTCGGTCTGGTGTTTGCAGTAAAAGAGTTCATTCAGGTTATTTGCATCCTTAAAATTCTAGCTACACCTTGGTATCCATTGACCCTGGTTGCCTTGGCTGCAAAGAGATGGCAGGGGCATTTCAGGATCTTGTGCCAGCAAAAGAAGCAGCATTAGAATGAAACAAGAAGAAGGATGCTGTGCTATACAAGACATCCAGGAAACAAATTGTGCAGGATATTAGCAACATCCTGCAAGACAAGCAGACTTCTAGGTATTCTTTCAGACTCTGACAGTGTCTAAAATATCACAGGATGATGATGCTGTGACTGCTTTTGTACTTCAGCATCTCCACCAGGAGACAGCTCACAAGGTGTTTACATTGAAAAGCAGCTATCTGGAAGTTAGGATTTCACAGCAGCACTAGTCCATAAGACAGATCTAACCACTAAACAGAAGTGTGCACCAGAAGTGTTTGAAACACATAAGCAACTGTGGCTCACCCCTCAAAATAGCCTTCCAGTTGGATCACAAGGAAGACTCAGGTCAGAGAAAAGATGGGGTAACATACATCCTGCTGAGTTTGTCAGACACTAGACTTCTCTGAGGATATTGGTGCTCCCTGACCTGTCTCTCCTGCCCCATCCTGCATAGGCATATCTTTTGCTTCTGAAGGCCTATGTTGATGGAACCTCAAAGACTACTTCAAGATACCATTGCAGCAAATTACATGGCCTCATTCAGCAAGAGATAAAGATCAGACAACCAGCTTGGGAGTGGGCTAGTAACATCATACTGCATGATTCCTAAAAAGGGCTCTAATAAAGGGGATAAGGGACTGCCATTACAGCAATCTTACAATTTAGTGTTGCTATGCAACTTGAGTTGCGAACAGACTTTTGCAGTAGCTTCTTATTTGTCCACTGAATGCTCAGTGACAGTGTCTGGCAATCTTCCCCCTTCATCACTTTACCTAAAGCAGCAAGAATTCATGTGCAGGTTTTGTGCCAAGGCATCCTCTCCCAGCAGCCAGGGCAAACTAAGATGCAGACATCTATAATATCTTTTCCAATTTCGATGAGATTCCTATTGTGCCACACACAAATAAACAGCTATGTACATTCACACACATTTCTCCTTTCCTCTGATTCATTGCATAACTTCCCCATTTTCTTCCTTTCCTACCCTAAGGTCATCATGTTGTCAAAGATGAGCACTGTCTTTGAAATCTTCCTTGCCATATGGTACCTCTTGTTATGCTAGTTCATGCTCTTTCCTAACTTTCTACATGAAGTTCCTTCAGACCTTGCTATCTTTCTCCTGACTCTTTTCTCAGACTCATACAAAGTGGGGATAGATGTGGCTATTACTCTATCTTGTTTTGTTCACCTGTCCTAATACTGCCTTGGCCTGTCTTGACACTGTGACTGGTTTTAAAACCCTCCAGCAATGATGCCTGCAGCCCTTTCCTTGGGACTCTTGACACTGACAAAACTCAGTGGTTAGGGAAGCTGAGCTGCTTGTCTCCCTGGCTGAAGTCTGATTACTCCTAGTGACATCTCTTTGTGCCACCCTCAGAAGCTCTTCCTTGCATGCTGGTATCATCTTATCACCTCAACATCAACGTGATTTCTATTCCGCATTCCTATTAACCACTACTCATTCCCTATTACCCTTTGTTACCACTTCCCAGACAACCCTTGCAGCCCTCACTCAATTTGTTGCTTTTCTCTAAATTCCTTGCTTTCCACAATCTGCTTTGTGGTGTTGATTGTGTGATGTTTAATAGCCGCAGCTCAGAGTTGGCTGCATTTCAGTGGTAGGAGGGGGAACACAGTGAATTGTGAACTGAAACTCCATATAATGTTGTTAGAGATGAGAACAAGTAAAATCTCCAGAAGAACATCTTTGCAAATGTGAATCTGTGCAGGCATTGTGAAGATAGGCATTACGTTATGCAGAGTGGAAGAAGAGCTGACTGACAGTAGAGATTTGCAGTCCATATTGATGCTTCACAATTGTGCATCTGTCTGCAGAACAGCTATGAAGCTCTTGAAGTCATTGCACTAAAAAAAAGTATAAGGAAAGATAAATCAATAACTTCACTCACCCTTTTACCACAGCTCAGAGGGTGGAGGAGGAGAGTGTTATAACAGCTCACACTAGTGAGAAAATTTTAATTGAAACAGTCTTCAACCAGAAAATACTATTTTGATAAAAGCAACATTTTTCACAAAATCATAAGTACAAATGAAAAATCCCTATGGAAAAGGTGGCTCAAACAAAATTTTCAGTATTGAAAAGTTTGCCTTAGGAAAAAAAAAAAAAAGTTTTTTTTTCAAATTAAAACACTAATTTTGAAAACAACCTTGTATTTTTATATCCTATTCTATTCTTGTTCTGGTTTTACATTACCCAGTTAATAACGAGAGACACTGATGTGTTCAATATCCTGCCATTAGTCTGGAATTGGGTTTCTCGGGTAATAAAAAAAATTGGTCCCTAACTAGTATCCAGCACATTTCTTCTTCAGAGTGTAAAACTGTCAATGGTTCCAGTCAGCACAGAGTACTAATGCTGCTATCGCTTTTGACAGGAAACTTGTTACTTCCTAAAAAAATCACTTGTTTTGAAAATAATAAACAAAGAAAGTCACCTGCACTAAATTATATAACAGGATATTTAATTATGATATTCTTCGTATGCAATGTTACTAGTCAGATTGCATAACATGCCCTCATATGAGACTTGATTCGGCATAAGCTAACTCTGTGTTACAACTGACATGCGAAACAGTACCAAAATTTAACTAATCTTCAAAAGAAAACATCAGCTATTTTTCTAGAAGTACCTAATTGAAAGGTTCTTAATTTTCAGTTCTTAGGAAGCCACTGAAACCAGTATTTTTATCACTAAGAGCAGCAAGAAGCTTTGAAATCATAAACTTTGAGATTTCTCTCAAAAGGAATGTTTCAAGTTTCATCCGGCTCTCACTTAACCTGTGATTCACTCTTTGTACTAACTTTAAATCTCCCTATTTGGAACATCTTTAAGATTGGAGGCCTTATTGAAAGCAATCGTCACAAATAGAGCATGCACTTCATCTTAGCTGGTTCTACCAGCATTTGTTGCTAGATAAATCAGCTCATCAGTGCTCACTTTCATCTCAATTTTAATATTTTTATATGCATTCATGGGAATCTCAAAATTATCGCCATCAGGACATATAAATGGGGATAAAATTAAATCAATATTGCAACCCAACCACTCCCACAAACTAGGAAGGCTTCAATACACCCGCCGTAGCCCTGCTCACAAAATCCTGTTGCAGGCAGAACCTGGGGTGGAACAGATACTTCTCCTCCATTCCTCTGCTCATCTCATTCTGCACCTGCAAAGCTTAGACTTTCCTTTTCAGCATGTGAGAGCAGCAAGAAAAAGAAAACGATCACGCTTCTGAAAGCACAAGTCTTCCGCTCTTTCTGCCTTCAGCAGCTGCGGTAAAACCGCAGCCCAAGGCTCCCACCTAGTGTCTGCTGAAAGCTCGGCACACCACCCCGGCTAAAAATGTGGGATGCCAGTGAGTGCCCTGAAGCTTACAGATAAGGAGTAAAGGCTTGGTTTGTTTTCGAGATGGGAATATTTTCTTATAATACAAAACCAAGTCGCGGCTCATTATGAACCACCCAAGCCTCGTATGCTGTCACCTAGAAATTAAACACTAGATTCTGATTTATGTGTGGAAAATAAGATTATCTTCCTTTTTATTTCTGTCATACAGACTGTGCTAAAATGTTAGGAGGATGCAACACAAAAGAGGAGAAGAGAAGCTTGTTGGATTAGGTAGGACTGCTCTCCCATGCCCACAGATGTCCTCCTAACCTTCCTCTGCAGTACTGCCTTTGCTTCATGGTCAGCCCCCAAGAAAACTGAAGGACTTTCCACCCTTCAATCCCTACTAATTGAGAGACACTTAAAAATTAGGCTGGCTTCTAGAAGAGATACAGGCACTTTGCTTTGGATTTTTATTTCCTCAAGGGTAGCTAAAGCATGTTGGTAGTTGTCAAAGGAGCGGGCTCACTGGCACCCTCATATACTGGCCTGATAAAAAACGGTCCTCTGCTTTCTCTGGTAAGTCCAGATTTTAAAAATCTCTAGTGCAAGTGTTTCCATGATGAGCAGCATTCCTTCCCAGTTCTATAATGCCTCTCTTAATCTCTTTTCTTCCACTTCCTTGGAGCAAGACTCCTTGCCTGCAGTTCCCTGTGCTTTGCTTTATGGAGGCTAGAGTCTATGTTCTTCTTCCCATACATGTTATTAGTCATTTGGGCAAGTGGATGACTATATGTAGATCCACACACATACCCATTCACAAGAAAACTAAGACAAGCTCAGAGCTTACAACATGGCCCCAGACCTTTTTAGAATATGGAGTAGACTTGGAAACTGGAGTCACTGAAAGCCATGAAAACTTTCCAAGTCATGAAACCTAACCCAGGTGCCCCAGCAGCTCATTACCCCACTTCTTTTGCTCACAAAAGCTCATTTTCCTTCAGCTTCCCAGATGCTTACTCTTTTGATACGTACATAACATTTAGGATATGTTTTCTGGAGTTTAAAACCCATTCTGGCTGAAGCAGTCTTTTTGCAATGTAAAGATAAAAGGGAAAGGAGAAGCCACACATTGCCCCTCGGGGATGATAAAGGCATCGTGCATACAGACACTTCAGCATCCTGCTAACATAAGACCAGCAGTCTCCTCTTTGTGAGCTCCATCACTGTACTGGTAGAAGCTATAGGGTGAAGACAGTATCTTTTATTGACGTCACTAGACAGCATTACTTAGAACAGGGCTAAGCACAAATGCAAAAAGAACTGCCTCCAAGCTGTTCTATTTATATTCCTACCAGAGCTACCATTGGTACAGTCATCCTGCCACTGAAATCCCGACCCTGTGGTTGCCAGTGTAGCCACAGACCAGAGAAGTTCATTTTAGATTGTTTCAGAATTTGGCATGTCTTAATACCAGCAAAAGCAGCACTGGCAGGGGGTGGAGTGTGCTATTTGCACAGGACCTGCGTCAGGATTGGCATTCAGTGAATAGCAAGACATATGAAAGCATTTTATCCCAATATAGAGAATAACGCATCTTCCTCTGCGTTGCTGGTGGTAACTTTGGCAGTCCAAGGAACAATGGTAATTGCCTGTTACTGTGGAAACAAGACCTCCAGAAATAACACTAATGAGCCAGCAGGGTTGTGGGAGAAACACAAGCATACTGTCTCCTGCAAACACACATGATTTGGCTGCACACAAGATGCACATGCCAGTCTGAGCCTGCAAACAGCTTAAGTGACCTGAAAAAAACTTCAGGTAACTTTTGGAATCATTGCTCCCCCACCGTACAGGGAAAATAAAAGAAGATGCAAATGTCAGTCACGGGGAGAAAAAAGAAGTGGGTGTACTCACGTAACAGGGGTTTATTTACTGATAGCTCCTGTGGCAGGCCAGGAACTTCTCAAAAGCAGACAAACAGATAGGGTCACCACTTTGCTAATTATTGCACTCCCTCAAATAGTTTCTACTTACTATTTATTTATTAGCTACACTAAGAAGCTTCGGAAGAAATCAAGGCACTACTGCACAGGTTAAGAATACTCCTGCCACTAGCGCTTGTCACACTTTATGCCCACACAAAAAGCAAAAGGACAAGAAGAAAGACTATGTGTTGTCTACAGGCTAGGACCTAAGGCAGAAAGACATGTAGGGACTCAACAGTGGTTATCTATCTCAGGAGTTAGTGGCAGAGCCAGTAGTTCACTAATAGCAACTTCACTCTACACAGCCTTTGTCCAGAGCTTTAATCATAAACTCCTCCTTTTTCCTGCAACCTAAAAGCCAGAAAGAGAACATGGGCAAGCAGCAGGAAGCAGTTTGACACATAAAATGGGAAATGAAAATCAGAAACTAAAGGATCAAGATCGTGACATGTCCTTCAAATAATATTGCATTGACACAGTATTGTGGGGGAGGGTTCTCTAAGGCTTTAGTAATCTTATTTTTGGAAGTCTTAACACACATTTCTATCAGGTTTTTTTCCCTTAAAAAATACAAAAGAAAAAATTCACAATCTAAAAACTAGCCTGTTTAAGGACCCAAGTCACTCCCAGACATGTACAATAAAACAAAATAGAACTATAGAACTATGTGCATATTGAAGCCAATACATGAACAGCATATTCTCCAGTGTTGAGCTGCTGGGATCCCACTTCAGGATTCCTGCATTTCCTCAGCAAAAGTGGGTGACACTGCAGGCCCTGGAGCAGAGCAGAGCATGGGCCAGCAGCTCCAGGAGAGCCAAGCTGACTTGGAGCTGTAGCTGGGGAAGGATGAAGCCAGTTAAATAAGGGAGGAAATTGCCCCAAACACTGCTCCTTTGAAGAAAGAAAACAAGAGTTTAAATCCATATGGCCTCCCTCTGATCTGATTACGTGAGCAGCTTTCCAGTGTGTAAGAACCTCATATATGTTAAAGAAAAAGAGGAGAAATTAATCCAAATTTGGATAACAATTTCTGAGGTTGTGGCCACATATTTGCCTAGAGCATCCCGCCCCTCCAAATCTGGAAGGTTACCATGGTGACAAATTTCAGCTGTAGGTAAGAAGAAAACGTTTCTGTATGAAAGCCATTTTGTGGAAACATAAACCCCAAAGATTAAGCCACATTGCACCATTTATAAGGTTTGTTGCTGTATACTCACAACTCGATGAGTCTTCTCATCTCAGGAATGGTTAATCACAATGCAAATAAGCTGCTTTTATTTTAATTCATGTGTTCTGCTAATGGATTTCATCTCCATGCAGTAAAAAAACACTCTCAAAATTTACCAAAAAAATGGAGGCATTCATTTGCTTCCAAACTGTGTCTCAAGGAGTTATTAATACGTTTTATTCTCAGAAGACAGATTCATTCCATTGCCTGACTGTGAATTAGAAGAAAATTACCTTAAATCAGATTTGGATCTGATTCATAGCACCTTAAGCACAGAGAGTCCCCAGTGCAGCCCGTATCACACAGGCACAGCAAGGAGCAGAGCGTGGCTCAGATTATAGACTTCCTCTCAGTCACTCGTGGAAAGGTTACAGCCCATGCTCCCACATTCACTGGGCCTAAATTATACATCAGCTCATGAAAGCCACCAGAGCAAACTCTCTGCTCCCACCTTAGGATGCCCAGGTAATTGGCATGTACTGAGCTGCCATTTCCTCAGTTGGGTTGTCCCAAGCTGAGCAGTCCTGCTCCCAGTGGTTTAATTTCTCTCAGCCTTAGCACAGCAGCAGACGTAGGCAGTCACACAGCCTTGGACCACACCATATCATCACCTGGGAGCCAGAGGCAGAGTACCAGCTGCTAGAAGCTCCTGTACTGACCTTACCAACACTGAGGACTTGGCTTTGTGGCATTCAATAATGCTTTCCTCTACAAACTCTTCCTTGCCTGCTTGAGTCTTACATAGATATCAACGTGCCTGTGGCCATGAGCACAGCTAAGTCACAGTCTGGTTTTAGGAGAGTCAAATGAGTAGCAAGACAGCACTCAGGCTGCAGAATAAAACCATGCTTTAAGCAACTTATCCCTTCATATGGGAATCGGGGGAATGGGAGGAAGAAATGGTTTGGGGTTGTTACTCCCCATTACTGAGCATAGGTCCATGATGTGATTGGCAACAGATTCCCACCTCCTTTGCCTCCAGTGCAGGAATAAAGGCTTGTCTTTCTCTCTATGAGCCCATGTAGCCATGTACTGCATGATCATCCCCTGTCAGCACACAAAGCCACATTAAAGCATTGCAGAGCACTGCAGGTATTCTCCTTTTGCCTCAAACATTTTCAAAAGACCTCTAATCTGAAACCTCAACATCCTGCTTTATTTAGTCTTCAAATTGCCTTTCAGTAGTCACTGAAATGTAGTGATTACAATCCATTTATTGTGTAAGAATTTACAGTGAACTATGCCACAGCGACTTGTCCCAGGTTAATTGTGCACTGAGCTCCACAGATACATAACCAAGGTTCAGCCCTTTTTCAGCTAAGAGAGGTGCTTTCTGGATAATTTATTCTGTCCTCTAGGCATGGAAGTAGAAAAGGGGGCAATCACTAGCCAGTAAAGCCAGCAGTAGTTTCGACTCTTTGTCACATAGTAGTAAACGTGCCTTTGTGGTTAGTGATGGCGTGAAGACCCTTGCTGTTCATCTTTCTCCCTCAGATTGCCATAGGATTGTAAGTAATGTTTGTACTGGAGAGTCCAAGTCAAGCAGAGGTCCAGTCTGCTCAGAGTTCAGATGGAAGAGGACTGTGTAAGCAGTCATTTAGTCATTTTGTCCACCTGAGTAGGACCAGGTGTTAAAATCTGCCTCCAGCCCTTCCACTGTCTTATCTGGCTCAAACCAGAAGCCTCTGCCCCACACAAATCTTTACCCCGCTTCCAGAACTGATGGGCATTATCCTGGCAGCCCGAGATAGTAATTTTCCATGGGAAAATCATGTGGGAGAAATAGGTACGTTCTCTTGGGAATCTGACTTTTCCTGGTGCTGGCAGTTGTCTTCTTTCTGGATGGAATAAAAAGCCAAGGTTCTTCCTGCTAATAGTCATTAAATAACTTTTCTCTTTTTTCCTAGTACCATTTCAGTATTTTGATCGAGTTCCAGCTTGGTTTAATTACATACTTTCTATCTGAATTCCTGCCCAAGCTTCATTTAGAGAAATTATTCATTTCCCATCTTCAACATTATTATTATTGTGCTTATTTGCACGATGTGCTTAGCATTCATTGTACACATCTTCAGTGCTCTGATGGGCTCATCAGAGTGGTGCCGGTGGGATGGAACATAAGAGCACTCCTCATCCACCAGCCTGAAAAATGAGCCCTCCTTCCCACCACATACAGGCAATTTTGCACTGCTGCAGATTAGGGAACACTCACAGTCACATCTGAGGCACCAAAAAATATTACCAGTTCCTCCTCAGGACATGCCTGAGTGCTGAATAGGAATGTTATTTAGAAATAAAATCTTTATCTGACTTCAAATAACAAGTCAAAGGGGAAAATGTTCATTTCAGGCTATTACATTTTCCAGGACACACCTTCCCAGACAAGGAAAAGTTGAGACTGGCAGGAACACATGCCCTGGGAACACTTTTGATGTCTCCTTGAATGGATAAAAGATTTGAGCAGGCTTCATCTCACATGACCATCTTGTGTGAACCTTGTGCAAACCTTGTGCACCATGTCCTTTCTTGTCACACGGTAATGAATGCATGCAGAGTATCTCAGTTTATGAAACTCTGTCATGTTGAAACTGATGCTTTCTTTGCCTGAGTGATTTGTTTTCTACTCAGCTATTTCCAACAGCTTTTAGACTTCACAGTATCTCTCCTGTAGTGCCCTGAGGCTGACCATACAGAATCGAAGAGCATTTTTATCTTCTCCCCATCTCAGCCATGGACTTAGCTGGAAAAAGCCTGAGGAATGAGAGAGACCAGCACAACACAGCCTTTGCTGGCTTACTGACAGAAGGGAAGGAGCAGGACAGGCAGAACGGAGGAGTGCATAACCCCACACAGGCACACACACAGCTGTGATCACTCCCAGCACATTAGGTCAGGCAAGCATTGTTCAAAATTATAATGAATATAAAATGAATGATCAAACACCAAAATGCACACTGCTGTTGGGTAGGACAGAGCCTTGCATGAATGCCAGAAATGGAGCAAACACCCAGGCAGCCTATACTAACACATCAACTGCACTCCAGTTCTTGGGGTTTGTTAGCTTTTTGATATGCATTAAGTTCTGGTTCCAAACACAGGGCATCAAAATGAAAGCAGCAGCAGCATCTGGGGAGGGAACCCTGTACAAGACAACTCAATCTGTATCTAACCATGGACAAACACAGAGCAGTGATGGAGCAGAAGATGACACATCACTATCTGGTTGGAAATCAGCCTCCCTCCCAGTGCTGAGATAAACCCCAAAACACTTTCAGAGGCTCAGTCTGAAGAGCAAACATATTTCAGTGAGGTGACACCTGATCCTCTACTTCTCAAGCACACTCTTTCCTGCACAGCAGGTTACGGCAATCTCTTTGAGAAAGCAGAAAGCCCCTTGGAGGCAGTAAATTTCACTGTCTGTAATATCAAGCCACATTATCAGCATTTTTCCAGCCTTGCCTTCGGTTAGACACATATTTATTCTACAGAGAACTGGAAGTGATTTCAGACATTACTGTTACCCAGATGCATGTCACCCCCAATCTCCTCACTCCTATCAGTAGTATAGAATCATAGAATAGTTAGGGCTGGAAAGAACCTTAAGATCATCTAGTTCCAACCCCCCTGCCACTGCCAAGAGGACTGAAGGTGCAAGCAGTCTTCATCCACTGTTGTTCAATGTCCATTATTTGAGCACTGCTGGGGAAGGTGATCTGACATTGCACTGCAGCACCCTTCCCCTTGCACCAGCTCTGCTGGGGAGGCAGAAGTCTCCAGTTCTGAGGGAAGCTGAACAGTTGGGGTTTATGAACATCTTAAACTACCTTACTGTCCTGGGTTCAGCAGTTGCAGTCAGTTTTTCTTCTCTTTAGTAGCTGGTGTTTT
>NDXB01009098.1:18252-32755 GCA_002631895.1 Agapornis roseicollis
AAAAAAAAAAAAAAAAAAAAAAAAAAAAAAAAAACAAAAAAAAAAAAAAGAAGTTTCTCCAAACAAGAGAATAGGTTACATATTCTTTTCTTTTTTTAAGTGACAATATATCTAATTTTACTACTCTGTGTAATCAAATTATGTTACAGTTGCCTTATGTGGCAGAATTTTACATTCAGCTTGATGAAGAAATGATGTAGTTAAGCACAGTTCAGAACCAGGCCATATAATAGCTTTCAGACATGGCAAATGATACATTGCAATGAACATGTCAAAATAGCAAATAAAGTAAACCAATCTTCTTTGTATCCCACATGAATGAAGAACATTTTTGGTTCTGTCTTTTGTTATACAAAAAAGCCAAAATTATTGTTTCTGGCATAGATAACAACTGTGTTATTGTACTTTAACTTTCTGATAACACCAAATTAGTCTATCAGCATAGAAATTACTCAAAATAAATACTTTTTTTATACGCCACAGTAAAGCATAACTTTACTAAAAAGAAATTCTCAGTAAAAGTGGTGTTTCAAGTTTTCAGCATCTTTATTACAGTCCTTAAACTTCACAGATGCTGTCTGGCAGAATTCATTAGACCTACAGAGGAATATCCTGATTCTGCAAACACTCATTAATTATTTTTTTTTTTTGTTGGACTCTACTACTGGCATCAGCTAGAATTAAGCAAGCAGCAGTTACCTGTTGTTGAGCTGATACAACCAGATTTGACAACCAGGAGCTATTAACTGGCTTATATAACAGTGCTGAAAAGTCTTCTCAGATTCTAGAAGATATACATTGCACTAATAACTTTTTTCTTTGCTTGCTCTTTGATAGGTTATGCTTCACTTCTTATAATAAGAAAAATATCCTATTGTTAGAGCAATTCAACTGCCCTGCACAAATTTTAAATTGTAACCCTTAATTCACATATGCCATAAATATCTATATAATAGATATATAAATATCTATTGCTTGATGGTTTTTGACAGTTACTCTCCAAATGTCTTGACACCCTGAAGAAAATATCTTTCGTTCATGCATTACAAAACATTAAAAAGCCTGCACTCTATTCAGCAAAGTAATTCTACGTCAACACCAAGATATAAGAGAAAGAAAGACTCGTAATCAGTTGAGAGCCACAGCTTACTCAGACGTGACTGTTGAAAAGGAACATCACCAGAGAAATTTAAATAGAACAACCACTGCTGAATGGCATAGTGTCATTGCCAGGGACTACTACTCACTGTCATAGTCACAGGGAGAAAAGGCTTTAATAATTAGAACACATTTATTGACATTATCCTTTAAGATACTGGAACAGAAAATTCTCTGTCATCTTGCCTCACCTTAAGCTTCTTCAAAGGACAAGTGGAACTAAGCACCAGAAACGTGCTTTTGAAGAGAAAGAAAATCAAAAGCCTGGTGCACACATTCCTGACAGGCCTAATTCTTATTCAACCAGCACAGAAAACATCTACTCTGCTTCAATTTATGTGCTATTCATTTTGTATATAAAGACTGTATGCAAACATATAAAGAACTCTGAAGTCAGTTTGAAAGACAAATGAGGACTTCTGCCACAGAAATAAAGCAGAAGGTATAACAAAAACTTTTCATTTGCTTTTTGTTTTTCAGCTTAACAGGTAGGCAGACTAACATGACATGATTTCAACTCTCTTCCACTTTAAGGAGCCATTTTACTTTCGTGAAACAGATTGCAAAATATGATTTAAATGACCTGCATTTTCTAAAAATTAGATTTGTATAAAAAGATAAAGCATCGCAGCAAGAAGACACAGGGGAATATTTGTGCTTCCTGTCTGTCTTTGGTAGCCATGTTTGAGTGCAGGTACCACTGCAGTTCAAGAGCTGTAAATGACAAGCTTGCCTGGGAGGTTTCATTGCATGTGATCAGGTCCCCTCCCAACCCCAAATTGGCCTGAGCACAGATTGAGCTGGATTCCCTCTCCTCTGGAAGCCCAGAGAGAATCACACTGGCAGCATGGAAAACTGAGTGTGCAGTTTGCGGTACAAGCTCAGTCCCTCAGCAAACAGGACAGTAAATATAGCTGCAGCCAAACATAGTACAGGCATTCAGTACTTAGGCCAAATTTAGAGTTCAGGCATCCTATGAGGGGCTTGTAGGGGGACTAAGCAACCTCATCTCTTATTAAAGATCTTTCTAAGGAAGATCTGCCAGCTACATGTGCCAGAAAACAGTGCCATTCCACAGTGTGAAATTGTACATAGTCTGAGATCTTGAAAGACACGAATATTTGCAACAGTATCACAAATCTCTTTCTAGCTGGATGTTTTTCCCAACATCACATTAGAATGCTGATCTGCACTACTGTCTTAAATCTTTTGAATATAGGATTATTACTAATATAGTCACATTCATTAAACAATTAGTTCATTGCTACATGAAATACTGCAGATGTTTGCATTTTACATATATGGAGTAATATATATTCACTAGAAGAAATCATTTTTAAGAAAGTATTTTTCTTATTTAGAACTGAATTGTTCCTTGATCGTATTGCTGCCCATCAAAGTGTCCAAACAAATTTGAACAGTTAGATGAGTCACTTCTGGGACAAGACCAATATAAAACCTTCTCACTATTTTCTCCTAGGTGAAGAGTGTCTGTTACTGACAGTGTTGCCCACAGACAAATGGTATGCTGTGCTGTGTGCAAGCAGCCTCCAACCCAGAACTCTGTCTTTAGCAAAGGCCAAAAGCAGGTAACTAGAGAAAAGCAAAAGGTTAGAGAATGCACAGTTCACTGCATAATTTCAGAGCCCCCAGTGATCTGTGAAGACATTGGTGGTGACTAGTTATTAGTCTACAATAGATTGATTTTTTCATTAATTTCTTCACTCTCTTTTCACACACAGAAAAATTCTATATATCCACAGCAACCTGTGGCATTGAGCTACCTATTTCCCATTTATATATTTCTGAGGAATCACCTCCTTTGCTCTGAGTTTGCTACCTGTTGGCTTCATTTGATACCCTCATCTTGAACTGGTGAAGGAGAGATTCCTCCTCCTTTAGCCTCCCCATTCTGTTCTAATTATTATGGAGACTACCATGTCTCCTCCTCTATGTTTCATTTACAGCCTAAGGAAATCAATCTTAGTCATTCCTCACTGAGGAGACAGTCTAAAGGTACTGACTACCTTTATATCCTCTTTTCTCTTCCCAGTTCTTGGGGACACACCTTCTTTGTGGCCACAGGTAAATAGTTCATACAGTGTGGAACATACAGGCTCACCATAAATTTAGCTACAAATCTTTATTAATGACATTTATTTTCTTCTGCTACTGCTAAGAACTTTCAGCATGCTGTTTGCTTTTTTTGGCACTCACCACACACTAAGCAAATGTGCATACTGCTATTATAAAAAAATACCTAACTTTAGGGAGGCATCTCAGAGCACAACAATTTATTAATGAAGTTGGAATTATTCTGCTCCTCCCTCAGTATATACAACTTTATATAAAATTTAATCTCTTATTTTAATCCTATTTCATAAGGTCCTTCTCCCATTTTTCCCATTCAGCCTTTGTCTTTACTAATTCAAGTAGTTTAATATGAATAGCAAACATCACCACCTGGATATTCACACACTTTCCCAGTTTATTTATGATCCTGCTAAATAACGAAGGTCCCAGCCTAAATCCTTACCGATACTGATGAGATATAGGAATTATTTTTTTTTTTTTTCAGCAGTCAGTTAAGTATTTTCATGACATTAGGAGTGAATAATCCATCAATTTTTTCAGCAAGCAGTAGCAAGGTCATAATGTCACATAAGTTCAACAGTATCAATAACAACTTTAGCTTACATGTTCAAGGCCTCACAGTTAAAATAAATACAATATACACAAGGAAACAATCTCTGTAATTAAGCTGGTTCTAGAAGATGGAGTTTTTTTCAAAGCTTGGCTTTATTTTCTACACACATTTTTTTCTCTTGTAAATACAAGAACAATTACTGCACACAGGTGTTTAAAGGCCCACTGTACTTCTGACGTATTTTTATTTTTTTAAGATAATACTGCCATTGCTCAACCCATGACATTTTTGGCTACCATTGGTGAAGAACAGGTATTTGAGCCTAGAGGAAGAAAATGTCATCTTTTAACTAGCTGATGGAAAATTATAGTGCAGGAAGAGAACAGCTTGAATACAGTGATATCTTGTATAAGGCATCCTTTGCAATTCTGAGGCAGAAGTCCCGTCAGTTCTAAAAGGACCATGATCTTGACAGATTCCATTATTCTCTATCTACACACCCATATTGCTACAATTTCTGAATATGTATAAAACAGCTCTCTCTTGCCATTTTGCCTCTTGAGTATTTCTCTAAATCTTATCCCACCTATCCTATTTTAACCTACCTTTCTCCTACCCTCTTATACATTTTTTAGTGCAACAAGAATCAAAAGGATTTTTTTTCTTGCATGCATTTATGAAGCAGAACTGTATTCAGAAGAAAATTAAATTTAAGCTAGTAACTAATAATTAAAGTATATTAGGTTTACTTTCAGCCTGTGTCAGTGCTGATGAACATTTCTTTCACTCATAATTATGTCTTTCAGCTTTCTCCTCCTTTTTTCACCTTGTATGAGATATCAGCTCCGCAAGTGGGGCAGAGAGAGAAATGCCATACAGCAGTATTGACTTAAGAGCTTTTCTCCTCATTCATCCTCTCTTGCCTGTGTATCACTATAACATATATATCACTGCTGTGCAGTGGTCATAGAACACATGCTTCTGTAACCACACAGCAAACTATACAAAGGAATGTATCAGAGTTTAAAAATAATCCTGGAGAGAAAAGGACAATTTTCATCAGCTTGTTTCTATACATGAGATCATCTTCTACCCTTAGATATGTCTAATCTCTGGTTTGTAAATGGCTCTACATTATTGGATTATTTGGGATTTTATAATCTATATTTAGATAGAGTAAATGTTGAGGAACAAGTGGCAACTGAGAGAAGGAGCTACACAATAATGTTGGTGTAACAAAAATATATCCTAGTACTGGTACATTTGAATAACATTTATTTTTATGTAATATTATTTCCTAGGTTTCAGTCTTGTCATACTCAACTTTTTTTGTTAAGACT
This sequence comes from Agapornis roseicollis, assembly GCA_002631895.1. NCBI lineage: Eukaryota > Metazoa > Chordata > Aves > Psittaciformes > Psittacidae > Agapornis > Agapornis roseicollis. The sequence goes on from NDXB01009098.1 coordinate 23,398, forward strand.
TTTTTTGACTTTCATGCATGTTGGTTTTTTTGCAGGTTTTCTTTCAGGTATAAGAAAATTGTAATCTAATCCATTTTACACATAAATAATTATGTAGCAAATACAAGGATCATTTATGAAAGCAGTTCCTTTCATTAGACTTCAGCCAACACACAGAGAAAATGTAATCTTTTGGGTACACAAGGTTTATTTCAAATCAGAAAAGAAGCTGTGGAGTTCAAAATTAACTATAAGCTGGGTTCATTGCTCAGAATTTAATTGCACATGGAACAGAACCTCTGTAAGGAGTAAGGTAAATGCAGCTTTTGCAGCAGAGTGGATGTCAGCTACAGAGAGAGGGAAAGAAGGATAGGGGGATGGTTATCTCTAAAGGGAGAGGAGAGACAGTCATTTACAGCCTGTGGTACAGAGTTGAGTGAAGGAAATAGTATGTGCCACAAAACCACCACCTGCTCTTAGTCCATTGTTTTCCCTAGCAGGTAAGAGTTACCAATTGTGGTTTGATACATATACTTAAGAAGTAAGCGGTTTTCACACCTTAGAACACTGGCTGTGTTTTACTAAAACAATGAATTCAAATGATATAAGTATTCGATTTTTTGCATCTAATGTTAAAATTTTAAGTACAATTATGAAACAAATTTCATGATTTTAAATGTCTGAAACTTGCTGTTGCCATGTTTCTGCAAAGTGTATATATACCAAATCAGCATCCTGCTAAAATGACCAAAAGCAACAAAAAAGTCCACATTTTGAACAACTTGTCTCATAGATATGAAATCCTGAGCTTTAAACACATAGCAATTTAGCAATTCTTTCATTAATATTTTGTATAATTTGACTTTTCCTAGTGGGAATTTGTACTTTTTGTAACATGTTTGAGTGAGAGCTTATGCTATTCCCTTATTTGTTAATACCTCATGTGCTGCAGAAATTGTAACTTTAATTCAGCTTCTGAACCTCCTTGTTACTTTGGTTTACACATTGTAACCCAAACAGAGGAAAGGCTAAAGGTATTTCATACTTTTCTATACTTTGCTGCCTGTTATTTCCATTTAATTTTTTACTTGACACTCTGATGCCTTTCCAGACTGGAGATCTTGCAGTCCCAACTACTATCAGGATTTTGTTTCTAATTTTCCTGCTATTAGCTACCTATATAAATCAATACAACTGAAGCCACTAGATCTGTAAGAAACATTGTTGTAAGTTGCTCATCTCTACCACTCATGACAATAAAAATAGGTCTTTATATACCTTTCAAAAGGATAAGCTTGCAAAAGTAAACATTAAATAACAGTCCGACTTGCTCATGGGGGTTTTGTGTTTCCATGGTTCCACTTCTCAAACTTTCACGTGCAGCTGTCAAAACTGCTTTGTGTCTCACATACCTTATGCAATATGCAGGATGCAAAGCTTTTAAAGTCATCACTGTTTTCACCAGCAAGATGTAAGTGAGAGAGACAAAGGTCTCAACTCAACACAGCAAGATAAGTAGCCCGGAGTTCTGACCCCAGTTCTGATTCCTCTTACACCTTTTTTTTTTTTTTTTTTTTTTTTCATTTCTTCTATTTTTGTTCTACAAGACTTCAGTATAGAGACTGCTGCCTCTGTTTCATTTATACAGACTGTAACACAATTGGGACTGTGTTCTACACACATACTGTGAACAAACAGCGGGAAAATAGAAATTAATAGNTATTTCATTTCTTCTAGTCAATTTTCTGATCTGTAATAAACTGTGACAATGCTTTTACTTGAAAATGTGAACGATATAAACTCAGTCAGTTTAGTAAGCCAGGCTAACATGATCATGCTTGATCATACTTTAAATTATTGTCTAAGGACCACTAAAGCAAGAATTTCACTGTGATGTCTGCTGACAGTGGTGGTTATACGAGTTCCTGTGGGTTAAAGACAGATACACTCAACAATCTCATTTTTATAAATAGTATTTGGAAGAACTTTCGTATTAAAATCATCCAGAAATGAGTAACCGTGATGCCCTTGATCGCTGGAATCAATTAACACATCACTAGCAGTGGTTCCTTTAGTGACTGTTACCTCCTTGGAGATGGTACTGTGCAAATGTTTAATAGAAATTATATACAGGTCTCTCTCTAATATTGTTACTTCCATTGTAGGCATAGAATCCGATAAAATAGAAAAAAACATTATGATAGCTTCAAATAATGCATTATTGTGACCCTCTTAGCAAAAATCTAGTAGAAATACTATTTAAAAAAGTACTCAGATTAATCAGGGTGCAGTTATGAACAGACACTTCATCATTCTTTTCCCTCAAAAGGCAGTAGCTTTCAAATTCACTGCGTGTATTTCTATTCTTTTAATTTTATTTTTTTCTTTCAGCTTAACTCGTTGCTTGTGAACAACACAAAAATGACAGCCACAACAGTAAATTTGTTTGTCTGAGAACAGGTTCTGTACAAGCAGCGCAAAATTTCCTGCACAGGCTGCCCTGTCATCCAGACACTCACCCAAGAGGGAAAATGTAAAATCAGAGTATGCATTCAGAAGGAAGTGTTGATTTAAGACTGATGGAAGGTCATCAATATTAATATCATTATATTAAAAACTATCCATTATAAAAATGCATAAATGAATTCTATGCTCATATTTCAGATGCAAAGGATAAATTATGAGTTTTCAGAAAAGCACTCTGTTTTGGTTATAGAGCTCTACTTCCTCCAAATCAGCACTGTTTCTGCCTTGATATATGAGGAAATCTTTGAAGGTGATGAGGCTTTCTCAGACTGAGTCAGATGAAAAATACCATGTTATTGTATGCCCCCTGTTATGCCATAGAGAAAGCATGACTATTACATTTTTCAGTTGGTGAGGAGCATAGCAAAAAAGCTTGTATGTAAGCATATATAATGCGACAGAGGTTTAAAGAGCATAATGTTGCAAAACACGTAGGTTATTAATTACCAAGATAATACCCAGCAAACTGAGAATATTTAGCTCTTTGCACACTGGAAAGCAGGAGAGAAATGGCTATTACCTGGAAGAGGACTTTGAAATCTTTTCCTATGTATCCAGTCTGAAGGCTTGAAGAAAACCAGCAAAAGTCCCTACTAAGAGCAACTGTGCAGGTGTACAACATGAGAAAGATGCAATAAATTTACACACTAGGAACACAAATACACACATATAAAAATGGAAGCATGATAGATGTATAACAAATAAAAACTTTTGTTAGTATTATCTTGACAATAAAGAACCTATACTGTTCTCATCTATTTTGTTCTCTTGAACTTTCATTTTATTATGCTGCCTCTGTATGTCACTATTGAAACTCTACAATAAAGAAAGGTTATGGAAAAATCTATAACGTTCTGGTGGGGTTGCACCCCCTTGAACTACCCCTGCATAAGGGCTATTAAAACTGTGACCTTATTAGTGGTTATAACCTGGGTTGGAACATGGTCATGCTTGAGGATCTGATACTTCGATGACTTCTGTCACCATTCAGTGAGGACCGAGCTTTGGCACAAAAAAAGAATAATAAACTTTTTCATCCTAATTCACACATGTGCTGTTTTGTCTGTCCTGGAGCTTCTCAGTACCAGGAAAACACATGAAGGACAGTAAAGCACATGAGCATGACTCCATCCCTGGCGGTATTCAAGGCCAGGTTAGACAAAGCCTTGGGTGGCATGGTTTAGTGTGAGGTGTCCCTGCTTATGGCAGAGGGGTTGGAACTAGATGATCTTAAGGTCCTTTCCAACCCTAACTATTCTATGATTCTATGATTCTATTTCACACCAAGCCTTCCAGCATCCCTTCAGTTTTCATGGGTTACATTGCAACACCATATCCCAATTTTTCTTTTTAGCCTGGGTCTTCTTACATGGATGTCTGCTAAAGGGGATTATCTTTTGTTTGGTAATCTGAGGAATTTTTATGGCTCTTCCATTTTATGCAACCTGAGGGTTTCCAAACTTTGACTTAATACTCAAGTTAAATGACTTTAATATGTCAACATGAAGCACTATTTAAAGATCTCACTGTGAGCTAGACTAATCCCTTTCAGTTTCTAAACTTTATTTTGATTTGCAACTTGACACTTCTTGAGATACTCTTCTAAAAGCAGACATAAAATGAATTAAATGCATTGGCTGGTAACAGCTGATATTATTGCTGTAAATCTGTGTTCTACAGGTGGCTTCCAAAATTAACTAGTCACCCCTAACTGTTTAGTGAAATCTTCAGCTGATTTAATAGACACATTAAACTCTTATTAACAACTTACTGTGACATTAATAGGGCAGCAGTTCTATAGGAGGAACATAAAAATCCTATGATTTCAGGTCAAATGAAATTTCCTGCACATTATCATATAATTTCTATTACTTTGAAATATAGCACAACAGTATTATAAAAATAATTACTTTGATATTATATGATTTTGGAATAAAGCTAATTGATGGCAAATATAAAACAAATTTATTAATAACTTAATTGCACTTCATACCTTATAAAATTTCTGTAATTTTTTAAAATTAAATAAGATCTAAAGATACTCATTGCCATCGCTGACTGCATTTCAGTTGACAATGTTTTGAATTTATATTAAGCATGCCTTTCACTACCTGGATTTAAAAGAGCACACTTTCACTAATGAACTTCTCCCATTCAGAGCTTTACCTTCTTTGAGAGCTTTGTGGAAAATGAAGGGAAAACACTAACCTCTCCATCTTGGGGGTTTTTTTGTGGGGTTTTTGGTTGGGCTTTTCTTATTGTTGGTTTGGGTTTTTTGTTTGTTTGCTTCACGATTTTGTTTGTTTGGCTGGTTTGGTTTGGTTTATTTTGTTGTTTGGTTTGATTTTGGATTTTTTTGGGAGGCAGGTGGGTGGGTTTTTTTGAAGTGATTATGCAATGAAGACATAAAAAAACTAGGAGTTTGGGTTTTTTTTCAAGTATATTGAAACAAATAATTAACACAGATGAAATAAATTCTGATAAACATTGAATGTATTCTTCGCGGGTAATAAACATTGGAAAAAGAAAGAGTATCTGGAATGAACTGTGTTATTATGTAAGCAGGTTTTTGTACTTTATATTACTGATGCACTAATTAAACATCCTAATTTATTTTAACTGTCAGCACTAAGATATTTATTAGGTGACAGTGTTATATGATATATTGTCAATAAACATCACTATTGTGTGTGCTATACTACAATTAGATCTTTCCTTATTCTAGGAAAGTGTCTTTTCTGCAATTTGAAACAATTACAAAACATCTAAAGAGTTAAGAACATGCCAGGTAAATCTGCGATGTGATAAGTGTTATTCTTAATGGAAATATCCCATTAGTTCTGAAGTTGCGTATAAGTTTAAATTCAATGTATTGATAATAGTAAATTCTGTGCAAAATATTAATTTTGGCAGCTTACAACTGACTCTAAATGACTAGTCAGACTAATTTAAAGGAATAAAGACCAGTGAGTTACAATCACACCTCTGTCTTCTGAGGTAAAAAGCACAGCAATCATGTTCCCTGTGTTACAGCACTGAATATGATTAAAGTCCCCATTTGCACCAGAATGAAGATACATGTTAGAGAAAGTGGAATTTATATCAACCGGAGTCACAAAGATGAAGTTTTTCATTATGTGACCCACCATTCTTCAGCCTTTAAAATAAACTTATTATCTTTGCAGTATACACGTATTTCTTTGTAAGTTGTTCAAACTAACATGTTTTATTGCTTAAAAAAAATGCCTACACATGTTATACCCATGTACATTTTTGGCTGATTTGTCAAATCTAATGAACCACATGTAATCTTTTTCTGTTTTAATTATTCATCCTTTACTCAGAATAGTTTCCTGGAAGGGTAGGAGGCAAAATTAATTTTCTGTTAACTTTACTTAGATTTAGAAGAAAACCAAGAAAAAAATAACCAACACAACTACATTCCCAGCTTTTATATTTAGAAAAGTTAAAATGGTATTAAAACATGAAGTGTGATGCCTCATTTTTATGCTAGGAGAATTTGAACTTCACTGTCTAGGGAAGTAGCATTTGAGGACCTAGGAAATGAATTCCCAACCTCTTATTTTCACTGAGCAAGGACCTTCACAAATATTTTACATAGCATCCAGTTATATCCTGTGTTATTTTTTTTCAGGTCTTGTTTTCAGCTTTCCTTTCTGTATACTCTATTATTTAAATTTACCCCTTTACACACCTCTCTAACAGTTGGGTATCAAACTGCTTATGCCCTATTACAGAAACAGTGGTAATATAATGAAAGAAGAATTGCATAAATTCTCTGCACGTGTGAGAGTGCAGGTCTGTACACAACATATAAAAGCTATAAAGCAAGATTTTGAATTATGAAGCAATAAAACATATTAGAAATACCTGAAAATTATCTGAATAATCAGAAATAAATTAAATTATACTGGGACATAAGATAATAGAGCAAAAAGCAGGTATCGTCATTACCTGGAAACTGTCATGGAGTAACCACACCAGTCACTGAAATGACTGCATTCTGCCGTAAGATTTCTGCCTTAAAGCTTATCTCTGCTATCACTCTGGTATTCATTGCTAAAAATCAAGTATGCTATTACAGAAGGATCAGTTAAAACTAGTTGTAAATCACAAACTTATATCAGAACTACCAATTTTTTTTTTTATTCCAAAACCAAAGATAAGGAAATATGACATACTATAGAAAGCAAATGTTGGAAACTTGTGCACTATAAGTAATTCTAACACCCACANCAAACTTATATCAGAACTACCAATTTTTTTTTTTTATTCCAAAACCAAAGATAAGGAAATATGACATACTATAGAAAGCAAATGTTGGAAACTTGTGCACTATAAGTAATTCTAACACCCACAGTTCCTATATGAGAGGCTGAATGGTGAAGGGGATGAACAGAGGGAAACTACTGTCATTTGGAGATTTGCCCCACTTGAAACAGGTATGCATTTATAGCACACTTTACTATTTTTATGCTTCATTTCAACTTTCAAAGAAAAAGTAAAAAATTACCTTTCCAACATACTGAGGTTCAGAGCCCATGTACTCCTCCAGCACAAAAAATTGATTCCACACCCAGCCTCGTTTGACTCGCTGGGCAAATGACCTCCTCCCTGGCTCTGGGACAACATTTTCTCTTGCCTCTGGTTCTAATGTCTGTTGTGGTGGTGGATGCAGTGGCGTTAGGAGACCTCCATCAAACAGGACACAGAGAAGCAGGAATAAGCAGTTCCTTGTAAGCATTGGCAATGGCTTCCCTACAGCAAGTAATAAAAACTCCAGTACTTAATGCAGAGCAGAGGAATCCAGGTTTGAGGTGTCTGTGGCCTCCACCACTTAGCTTCTGATTTTATTGTGGAAATGCTAATGCAGGCATTAATCCTTCTGATGACAAGTTTTTTGCCACATTAAATTCCATCTAAAGGGACCTATAAAAGAGATTTACATGCAACATCAAATTACATAAAATTACATTGAAGCGTTCATCAAAATTCTCACACCAAGTTAGTTTATAGAGACAAAGATTAGGAATTACATTTTTAAAAGAGATTGCTATTTTGTTTATAGCACTGAGCTGCTCTAGAACATTGTACAGTAATTACAAGAATAGGTCATTCTTGCCCTGCTTAGCATTACCTTTGTGCCTGAGGAAGGCCATTTGCTTTTGCTTCATGACCCAGTTATCAGACAAAGCTGTTATCCATCAGTGATGTAAAAAAAATATTTACTCTGGGTTTACACAGAAAATATTGGAGAAGAAGAATCTTCCATATTAATGTCCAGAGCAGAAATGCTTTGCTTGTTGTCTTTGCCAGAAAATCACTTTGGGGGATACTCTACAGTTTGCTGGTTGCAAGGTAAAAGAAATAGTAGTAACAGGATTTAAGATGAATGCATTTACATATTCAAAACAAAAGTACAATTTATATCACTATGGAATTCACCACTATGTTAAGGCCGTATTGTGTCATTAAGTAGGAATTTCTACCAAATTAATAAAGAGTACTGCTTAAAAATCAATGCCATGATATGGACCTCAGAAAAGAAGAAAAAGTACCTAACCATATATATTATTCATTTTCAAACTCTTACAAAGGTTATATTTTCTTCATTAATAATATAATTAATAACCATAACAATAAATAACATAATAGTTCTTATTTATCAGGTAGATGCTGAAGTACCTAAATAGAAAGGATTTATAATTGGGAGCCTGGAAAACCTAAAAAGTTTTGAAGAAGAAAATAAAAACACTCTGGAAAAACAACTGCAGTTCCTCTTTTAAATTTAGGGGAAGATTTTCTATTCTAATTAGAAAGGCTATAGCTTAGGTCTTAATAAAAAAGCAAAGTAAAAAATATGACAAAAAGATATCTGTTTCAAGTGAGTGTTTTAACTCTGCCATTAGAAAAGATGCTGTGTTTCAGCAACCATGAAGCACAGGAAAAAAAAATAAAAAAGGCAAACAAAGAATTCAGAGTATCCATTTGAAATGCCCAGCGATAGATAGGAGCTGGAAATAAACAACATTAAAAAGCCTGCACTGCTTCACAACCCCTAAAATTACACTATATTCAACTTAACTACTATACCATTGCTCTTTGCTGAGGAGGCTCTGTACATTACAGTCCTCCTGGCAGAGCTGTGCCTCTGGCCATGTCTGTCAGTTAGGGAGCTTTAAAATGTTATACAGCACCAAAAGTAATGCAAAGAGACTGAAGGACTTCAGTGGAAGGAGAACAAGTCCCCTTTGGCTGCAAGGTTAGTAATAAAGTGCAAAATGCAGAGCACTTTAACCCCTTTTCTGTCAGCCTCCTGGACTACCTTCCAGAATGCACACTCCATAGTCAGGAAAGAGCAGTGCTAGTGCTTGTTTCATTCCCTATGGCTTCAAAAAGCTGATGAATGGGAGGGTCAGAGAATAATGGGAGGCTAATATGTGTTGCAGTACAGGATTGCAGCACAGATGCCTTCATCAGCTACAAAAAGGTTCACTGTGAAGAATTTTCTAATTTAAAGCTCAGCAGTTAGAAGGCTGGTAATTGAGAACCCAGCACTTTGAAACTCAAGAGAACCACTCCAGCTTGTTGCTGTATAACACCACTGCAGCAGGAAACTGAGGCAAAGGGTCTCCCCTGCTGTGTCTCCTTCCCCAGTGTTTTATTGCTGGCTTTGGAGGAAGCCTGGTGTCTGACAGAATATGTTTAATAGCATAGCATATCTGGAACTTGTACAGCAATCCAAAGGCTAAGACTGATACTTCTCTTAGTCTGTTTATTAGTTTGCCTTTTTTTTTTTTTTTTTTTTTTTAAATTTAATTGGTATTTTTCA
>NDXB01009098.1:33167-44314 GCA_002631895.1 Agapornis roseicollis
GGCACTGTCTGTTTTTTTGGTTTTGTTTTTTTTTTTTTTTTAAGGAATTATTTCCTCTGATGCTTGTGAAACAATACAATCTTTCTATATATATTAGTCCACATATGTTCCAGTAGGTGACTAATAAGTGGAATTTATTATTTCAACTTCAAATAATCTTGAGACACTGGCACAGGTTGCCCAGAGAAGTGATGGCTGCCCCATCCATGGCAGTGTTCAAAGCCAGGCTGGATGGGACTTTGAGCAACCTGGTCTAGTAGAAGGTGTCCCTGTGCATGGCAAGGGAGCTGGAACTAAGTGATCCTTAAGGTCCCTTCCAACCTCAACCATTCTACAATTCTATATCTAATAAGAGAGTTGTGTACCCTCAATGCATCTCTTTCTTATACAATATGAAAGTACAGAAGGCCAGATTTTTCTTAGATCTTGCTTTTATCCAAGATTAACTGCTGCTAATCACCTCTTCAGACTATCTTCTATTAATTTAAATATCACTATACATGACTTAATTAACCCATGAGGAGAGGTATGGAGGAAGTGCCTGTATGAATTTACTCCCAAACATTTTTTTACTGAGATTACATTTACTCATTTCCAACTTGAAAAGGTGAAATGACCAGCAGCAAGCATGAGCAATCTGTTAAAACACAATAATTAAGAAATCTTGATCCTATATGCTCTGTCTGCAAAACTGCAGGCTTAGAAACTCATGAAATGCAAACAATGAATTAAATATTGCTATTTATTGAGAATAACAAAGTACAGTATAAATGGTCTTCCTGCAAGACTTTTGATACTGACCTGGATTATACTGTCATTAACCTAAACAGCCCAAACAAAGGAATATTTTTGGTATAGCAAAACTGAAGCATGCCAGTAATGCTTCAATAACCCTGAATAAAAGAGACCCATCACACTGGAGACACAAATCACTTCACCAAGCCTGGCACAACATGGCATGGGCAATCCCTCTAGTTATTTGGTATCAGCTGTCCCAGCTGTGTCTCCTCCCAGTTTCTTGTTTTCCCCCAGCCTACTCACTGGTGGATATTGTGAGAAGCAGAAAAGTTCTCGACTTTGTGTAAGCACTGTATAAGCAATACCTAAAACATCCCTGTGTTATCAACACTGCTTCCATCACACATCCAAAACAAAGCACTGTATCAGCTACTATGAAGAAAATTAACCCTTTCCCAGCCAAAAGCAGTGCAGATCTGTATGAAGTATCTACTTGGATCAGACAACAGCTGCACTACTGTCACATGCAGACAAGCAAGAAATGCTAAGCTCCATGAAGCACCCAAAACTGCCTTCGGTGAATGGAAGTAAATTGCTTACTGACAAAGTACCCATTACGCGATGATGGTAGGATCATTCCTGTGGCCACTTTAATCATAAATCTATGAGCATAAAGAATGCTTTTTTTTATGTGAAACAACAGCTAATGTCGAGCAACCATCTCACTACCCATGAAGAGGTTTGAAAATACTTGGCAGTACTGCAAAATGGTTGATCCATACCAGATGGAAAGCCAGCTAAGATCTATAACAGTGGATATGCTCTAACACGTGACCATCTAACCTCACTTCTCTGCAATATCCTGAAATAAGAAAACAACAACAGAAAAAAATGTCTATGCTGTCAGTATCTACTAAAATTAACTGCTAAGGTATTTGAGATTATACATCTTGTGGTTAATGGAACAGTAAAAGGATACAGAAAACCTCAGTTCATGTCTCACCTTGATATGGTTTCTTACTCTGACCTTTGATCAGCAAATCAGGCTGATATTCTCAAAGGTAGTTAGAGAATTCTTGTTTGGTTAGTCTTGAAGTCCATATTTCTCATGAATTTTATTTTCTTGAGCTTTACAGTCTATCTACACACTTAGGAAATAACCTTTCCACCTTTTTTCCACCTTGTCTTTTTTTAGTTAGGGTAGGAACTACTTGGTAACCCCAAGTAACCCATTAAAATGGGAGTTAGGGTGGAATTTACAAGTAAACAGATTAGAAACCTCCAACTACCATGGAGAACAATTCTCAATCTCTCCACTGTACAAACTGGAAGTGTTTCAGCAAGTCCCACCTCTGATGCCAACAACTCCATTTGGCAAGAGTAACACGTGGAATCCATGCCAGGTAATTCTCACAGGATGAAAAAATGTTTCTAAACTCAAAGACAACACCTGACTTACTGGAGTCTTTAGCATGATACAAAAGAGTTACTTGTTTATCTCCCTTTGTGTGGGACACAGTAAGCCTTAGAAACAATCTTTGCTTATGCTCAGCCAGGAACTAAGCACCACACAGCCACTCACTCACTCTACCTCCTCAGCAGGATGGAGGATGGAAGAGAACAGGAAGGGTAAAAATGGGAAAATTCGTGGGTTGACATAGTAACAGTTTAATAATTGAAATAAAAGATGATAATAATAATTATTATTAATAATAGTGGTATGTAATTGTCCTGGGTTCAGCAGTTGCAGTCAGTTTTTCTTCTCTTTAGTAGCTGGTGTTTTGACTTAACCCGGGAACAAGGCTGATAAGGCCGATGTTTTTGGTTGTTGCTGAGCGATGTTTGCCCTGACCAAGGACTTTGTGAGCCTCATGCTCTGCCGGGGAGGAGGGGAAGCCAGGAGNGCAGTTGTTGATAATTCATTGCCTCCTTCCTGGAGAGATGCATTATAGCTGGTTCTTTTAATGTCTGTCTTGTCCAGAAGATCTGTTTAACTTTTAACTAGCACCTGGAGATAACATATTTTTAGTTAGTGGCCAAACTATTGCGACTTTAAGCTATTATCTCTCCACAAATGTATTTATTCTTTTTATTTATGACTAGTATTTTCACTTGCTTATAAGATACATTTATGTCCCAATAACTATTTTAAAAAAGTTACAAACTGATTGTACATGAATATCTATGTGGCAGTCAGCAATGTATCAGTCTGCATTATCAAGAGAAACCAAGAGAGAAACATGCAATATTTTGCTGTATATACTGTATATAAACCATTCCTGGTTCAGCAGTGGGCTGTGGAAATCAGATCATAGTGATGACAGATAGTAAAGATTTAAAAGTACATCTTTCTCCGTGTTACCACTTTTTATGTTGTTTGTTGGTTAGTTAATATTTTCTCAGTTGGCCTTTGCCAAAGGATGAGTCAGGCCTTCCATATTGATTTCAAGTATTAGATTACAGGTAATTTTGATTTTGGAGGTAGAAGGGGTGTTGGAGTCCTGTACATAATGATTTCTTGGCTCCCACAATTTGATTATTTCTAACAAAAAATACTGTTTGAAAATCCTTGTTCTTTTTAGACTCTCCTTTTCCTTCATGTCAGGAGAATTCTTGAACTTAGTTCATTGTCCATGATATAAGAAGTCTGTGATTGGAGCCCACTGGAAAAGGAAATAGCATAATGGACAAGCAATTTCTCTGGTTTGTTTTTTATCAGCTGAGGTTCTCCAGTGACTATGTTCCCAATAAAGACATTTAGCTTTTATTCAGTAGTTCTCTTTTGTGAGGGAGTACAGAATTTGCCAGTGTTTCTCATGACAATGTTACAGGAGGACTTACATAACACTAATTCGTGCAGGCATTGAACAGTCATTCTTATTTTGGAGGAAGGAAACTGTACCTGGCCCCTGCCTTCTGTTCTATTTTTATTTTGTGTTCTTCTCACATTTGTTAAAGACATTTCACTACTGTTTTCAGAAATGTCGAACCATATATTGGAGAAAGGCATCCCTGCCTATGTCTTTCTGTGGAACCCTCGTTTGTAAGGCCTTTTCATTCTTAACTACTGTAAGTGCTTTCTAACTGAAGAAAACAAAAACAGAAGAGGAGAATGTCCACAAAACACCAAATCTATAGTTGAATTAGATTTTTCCACTGCTTCTTTTCCTTTTTAAGATGTTGATTGAGTGAAATAATGTCTTAGATTAGTAACTACACAGTAACAATTAAGAATTTCTATATACTTATATTCTTCTGCAATAATTTACAGTGGCAATTTTCCATGAGAGTTTTAATTTACCAGTTAAATTTCAAATGAGCTTGTCGCAATTCCTGATTTAGATCTATTTTTTTCCCTTTTTTGTCATTTGAGGGTACTTCCTCCTACCTTTAATATTTTCGAGCCCCTGTCTCTTTGATGGTAGTAATAATTTTGCCACCAAGCTTCCTTGGCAGGTCTAACTGATTTTACTACCAGATGGGATAAAAAAGTCTGCATTTATTTTTATTATTAAGAATCAAATATAGCAAAGTATAAAATGGATTTCAAAACAAAGGCTGTCCTTTCTGTCTTACTCTTCAGTTATCTCTTCCATTTTGTAGCCTAGGTTGGTTTGGCTTATGCAGTTTCTCAACGATGTGTGTAACAGTAGCTTTTTGAGAAAAATCTAAAGGACTTGAGCAACAGACACCACAAACAGGAGAGAGATGCAGCTAATTTTGCAAATGCTAGCAGTCCTGTCATTAATGCTGGTTATTAAAATAGCATCACATTCTGTCGTGATTAATTCCATATGTTCAGTTTCTTTGCTAGCCTTCAGACAAGCTTTCAGGCTGAGTACAGCATACCTGCTTTTTAATATCACTAGGAGGTGATGGAGTTTAAAACTTGCTCAGATGGCCTAGATCTGTCAGAGAAAAGAGAATCAAGCCCTTCATATGACCATTGCGGACACTCTGAAATTCACTCTGTACATCTCATATAATAAAAACTACTTGGGTGGCTGATTTTGATTGAAAAGGTGAAGGTGGAGCCACCTTTCAGTATTTTTGACTCTAATAAAAATAGTAGTTGGAATCTAGCTCTTTACTTGTATTAGCAAGTCTGGAAAGTGGAAACCAGCTACAGTTGTGTTTTACCACCATCATGTGTTACTTGGTTGGCCTGAATACCTATGAAACCTATGAATACCTGTGAAAACCTATGTAAAGTTACAATGTTCTATTTTACTAACTCCTTCTTCAGAGACTTAAGTGATGTGCAAAGGGTAAAATGTTTTGTGTGTCAACTTGTTGCTTCTTTGTGAAGTCTGTAAAAAAATCCAGTGCTGCTTGGTTTTTGGTGTTAGGAATTCAAACATAGCCTGCCAAAAAGGAGAGAAGAGGCAGGATTCAGTTTGAGGTTGGCACCTAAAGTAGGTATCCAGTTGTAGCTAGCTATGTCTGAAGAACCTGCTTTAGCTTCATAGTACAGGGAGATCCACAGTGGGTTCAGGTGCATAACATAGTTTAAAACACCCTGGAATATCTTGTCTAGCCTCCCAGTGCTACAGTATCTGATATGAATCAGGTACAAGATACCTTGCCTCATACCTGCTAATCACTTCCCTTGGGCATCTCAGGTGGCTCTAGATGGTTATGGTTGGGCATCTGAATACAGTTTCTTATCAATAGACCTGTAGAGTGATTCTGCTTGCTCTAAAACAGGTACCTACTTTGGGTCAGCTGAATTGCACTTCATGTCACACCAAATGTGTCACATTGAATAGATTGCCTTAAAGTCTATTTTACCTATCTGTAGTGAGCATTTGAAATGTGTCAAAGTGTCTGAGATACTTGGATGGGGTTTATAGCACTGTATCAGATCTGTGACATGTCAGACGTCACGTTTAGTCAAAGGAACTAAGTACTTGTATTCCAATGCCTAAATTTAGGTGTCTTAATTTCAGAAATATCAGTACCTATGTTACTGATAGCTACTGACAGAACAGGAAGAATAATAGCATCACATACAACAATTACGAACTTAATTAACCTAGGAGGCAATTTCTGCTGAAAGTTTTATTTTCATCTTTTTTTTTGTCTGTCACTTAGTGATGTAGTCTAATGCAAATCCTAATGTGTGAAAAAATGCCTCTCTTCCAAATTGAAAGGCTGGATCTTCAGCTGAGGACTGAAAAAATCGCACAAGTTGTGAGCCTTTTAGCCAGACTGGGTAAAATAAATTTGATGTTTCTGATAAAGTCTAAGAGAAATAAATAATCGGAGACTAGCTTTTTAAAACTAGGTCTGGAAAGGGTGATTTCAGATTTCTTTCTAAATCATTAAGAGCATGACATTGATTACATTTTATTTCACAAGTCAACTTCTGTTGCTGAGAGTATCATCTAAAAGGGTAGTAACTTCAGAATAAGCATTTATTGGACTACTGTGTAATTGGGGAAAACAAGAGGAAGAGTTTCCACGTGGATGAGTAAGCATATGCTGAACATGTATAGAAATCTGTTTGTGGAGTTTCAGACAAAGCCTAGTCCTGAAAGAGGCATGTTCTGTATTATTTCTGTGACAGTGGCACTTAGCATAACCAGTCAGGAGTCAGGTGCTAAACAGAGATAAAGGAGAAGATTTCTCTGTCCTTTACTTTGGTTCACTTTCAAGACTGACCCTTGCTAGAGAATCTTTCAGTCCTTAGTCCTTACTGCAGCTGCCTTGTAAGGTCTGCAACTGTAAGTTGGTATGTTGTCCTAGCTTGGGTGATCCATGTGCCTTGACCTGTGAGGAGTGGGAAATACACAGTTTCTAACATCTGCTAGTGTTTTATCAAAACAGACCATGAGAATTTTATAAAGATTTCCTTGTGATTTCCATTTTCCCATAAGCCACTTGACTGTGATTCATTAAGTTTATTTAGTTTTGTCTCTTTGTAAAATACAGGTCTACTGGCATCAGTCTCCAGACTGGCATTGTGCTCATTAGAACTGGATAGAATCAATTGACAGAACTGAAAAAAAACCCAATCCACCAAAAGAAAACAAAACAAAACAATTCACCTTTGTTTATCAAATAGGAGTAAGTAATACAAAAAGTGCATCTGCTTTACTACTTTCCAGATTATTAAAATCTTTACTCCAGAATTAGAGAGAATCTTAAACATAGGAAGTAGTTTTGCTTATAATTTATGTAGTGAAGTGATTCTTAGCTTAGACAGCAACACTTGAAGTCACTAGGCAAAAAAGTACTTGGACCCTAACCCTGACATTATTAGGCAATGTACCCTCCCTCCTCATCCCATATCCCACTTTTTTTTCTTCCCCAGAATTCCTTTCTTCACTCCTCACTGTCTGCAAAATAATTTTTGACTCTGTTTTACTTTGATGAAGCTTTTGAAGGCTCTTTACTATTTCTAGACTATGGAAAACCTGCCTTGATTCTTCCAATAGCAGTATTTGATAAGCTTTTGTTACAGGACACTTGTATTAGTAGAACATCAATATCTGACTAATTAGAGATGAAACATCCAGAGCACTGAATAATGCAGTTCTCTAACTTTCTAATTAATTGCAAAACACACGAGAAGGCTGCAGTTATGGTTGCAAAGATCCTAAGTACCATTTCATGGAGAGTTCTTTCAATTTTGATTGCAAGACATGATGGATGTAAATAACAAAAAATGCAATATTTGAAAAAAAAGTTTATCATGCAACTTACAATACGGACATAAAATATTTCATGGCAGGTAAAATTGTAAGCTTCTGCAAGAATTTGAGGAATGAATAAATATTACCCTTCTAATGTATTTAGCTATCTTCTTTTATAGAAAAGAAAAAAATGTTTTAAAATTTGTTTTTAAAATGTGTCTACAGTGAAAAAACCCACCAGAACATTTAAAAATTCTTAGAACATTACTCGTGATAAGTTGCAATAACTGTTATCACAGGTTTCAAAACTAATGACCTAATCTGTCTTTGAATGTTAGAGTGGATAGATGGACTTAGATTGATGGGTACAGTTTAAAACCCTAGGGCCTGTCTATAACAGAATGAATTAACATCAGCAATTTGTACAGCTGAACTCATGGTGAATGCTGTTTAGGTGAAAATGAACCAGGACTGAACAAAGTTCATCCTTCATTCAAAGAGACCATTGCATATTGAATCAGGTTTTGACCAAGCCATGAGCCTGCATCTACCTGTGCACCCGCGAGCTCTGCCCATGAGAATACCATCTATAAAGCAAGATGTCTAATGTTAGCAGCAAGGCTATGCCTCTGTTTTTTTTTGCAATTTGCTGAGTTCATACAAATTCTTTTCACAAAACCAAGTACAAACAGCTGCAGTAGTTGTGCAGAGCGGAATATTTCTGCTGAACCTATTTCACTCCAATCTCTATATCCCATAGATGAGATAAAAGTACTTGAAAGTTGTAGTGCCGCATGGCCTCTAAGAAGCAGTTCACATGCTCTACACAGGCATATGTACCTGCTCTGAACAAGTACAGACTTTGAAAAAGTGTAGAAAATAAACCTTAATTATCTGCTTTCTGATGATTTATATGGTGGCTTTTGTAGGACCTATTTAATCAGGATGTGTATATATTGTGTTTGTAGTGAATATCTGTCGAGTCATTAAGTTATTTCTCCATATTAAGCAGTTGCATTATTCACTTGGTTCACAGTTTGCATTAAGTTTGAAGCATTAACCTCTATAGCTTTTGGTAGGTTTTATTTTGGCTGCTATATAGATGTATTTACAATCAGACCCCATTTTTATAATAAAAAGGAGAAAGACAGAACTTTGGAAGTCCTTCTGAATTGTTTCACCTTTCATTTCCTTACAAGCTTTCCCAAATGTGTATAGCAGCATTATTTTCTAGAAGAAATTTTGCTACTCAGTTCTTCAAACAATGTAATTTCTTTTACATAGCAGCATAGAAGAGAGCATCAGAAAAACCTCTCAGTAGAATCTTGACTTTCGTCCTACTTCCTCTCTGTGTAGACCAGGAAGTCTGCTTCCTAGGGAGATCCCTTGATTTTTTTTAGTGTCCAGCTGACCTGCTGGGATCCATCTGCAGTACTGCTTAGCGCTAATAGGAATGAAACTTCAACATGAGGAGACACCAGATTTTACCTCAGGTGGTACAGATGTCTTCTTGGAGCCAATAAACCCAACCTTCTCATGCCCTCAAAGCATTGTCAAAGTGTTTTTCAGGTCTGTTTTCAGCTGATGCATGCCTGTGATATTTTATATCAGGGATACGCAGTCCTTATGTGTTCCACTGACCTCAGTTGTAATTTGCAGTTCTGCAACTGTGAGTAGAAACTTTCCATAAGCGCTAATTAAGATTGCATGTGTGAAGTGTGAGACAGCCTGCATAACTTGCTGTCATTTGTGTATGTAAAAAGATTATGTGCATACAATTCAGCCCATATGCTGAAAACCCAATTTTGTATTTTAATAAAATTCCCTAGTTAAATCAAATTTAAACTATTAATCTGTCAGCCCTGAGGAGCCCTGACTTGGATCTGTATGAAACTCTTCTCTACACTAAACATTGCCAGGTCAAAACTTTGACAGAAATCTGGAGATCCAGCTTTCTTCAAAGGCAGTCAGGAAGTCATGAAAAAAATGAACGTTAGGTTTGTGTTTAATAGGCTATTCAAAGAAACTAATCCCCATCTCCAAACAATATTCACCTAAATGATGTTTTTGTGTACATTTACTATAATGATATCTGCAGTGGGTTTTAGTTTCAAAGATTTCTGTAAGACATTCCCAAGAGAAAATAGTTTGCTGATTGCAACTAGCATGTTGCATGTTGAATTTATTTTATCCCCTTTCTCTTACATTTAATTGAAAATTTTGACTTAAACCAGGTGTGATTTAGAACATCTTTAGGTCTCAAACACCGAACAAGCTGTTGTAGGAACTGCATCTTCATTACATAAAGGATGAGTTGGCATTTCTAGTTCGGAACATTTAGGTCAGCGATCATAGCAATTGTGCAGTTCAACCTTTGTCCTTTAGGTAGAAGACTTAGTTAGCCAGGGGATGCTGTTGTACCATCTACGAGGTTAGAATCACTGTGGACTTTGGATGCTTGGGAAAACTGTTACAGCCCTAAGATAAAAAGGCTCTTTAGTGCAAGAATTGATATTCAGTGCATTTTTAGTTGAATCTCTAGTTTCAATCTCTAGTGAAACAACCTCAAAACAATGATCAGATTACCTAATCAAAACAGAATTTGAATCACTTTTCCTGATCTAGACAAAGCTATCAAGACAGCTGCATGTTATTCTGAGAACCAAATCTGAACTTTTTTGCAGGTGCTTTTGATTGCTTCATAAATATGCTTAAGCTCAGGCTGCAGGCAGAATAACTTCAACTGATCAAATTTGCGTGTTTTCTTGTAGTTCAGGACTAACAGACTTAGGTCCTTCACAGGTGTTGAATTTTGCAGTTCTGCAGAGGAATGCTTTTATGACATTGCCTGTAATAACTGAAAATGCTGTATTTCCCCATCATAGTTTGGATAGCAATCTTCAAAATTGTGGAAAATGAGAGCTTAAATAGCTGTGCAGTTATCTATGATGACCTGGACAAGTTTTATTGACCTGTTTTAATCTTAAAGGAAAAAGTATCTCCTTTATCTCCTTTTATAAATCTTACCTCGCTTATACACTGTTTGATTTCATGATATTGCTGTATTATTGGTGCTTCTATATATAAGAAATTAACCATCCTCTGTCAGGGATATATACTATGTGTCTCATGCCAGGTGTGCAGTGGAGCATTACTGAGCCCTGGTGATCACTTACTCAGATTGGAGCACCTCATACTGTAGGAAGACTGGTAAATCAAGCTTCTTTTTTAAAACAGGTCTGGGCTGAAAGTACTGTTTTTCAGCCCTTCAAAAGTGACCAGCAGGTTGAAGGAGGTGATCCTGCCCCTCTACTCTGCTCTCATGAGACCTCACCTGGAGCATTGTGTGCAGTTCTGGTGTCCTCAACATAAAAAGGACATGGAACTGTTGGAACAAGTCCAGAGGAGGCCACGAGGATGATCAGGGGACTGGAGCTTCTCCTGTACGAAGACAGGCAGAGAAAGTTGTGACTGTTTAGCGTGGAGAAGAGAAGGCTGCGTGGAGACCTCCTAGCAGCCTTCCAGTATCTGAAGGGGCCAATAGGAATGCTGGTGTCATGGTTTAAACCCAACNTGTACGAAGACAGGCAGAGAAAGTTGTGACTGTTTAGCGTGGAGAAGAGAAGGCTGCGTGGAGACCTCCTAGCAGCCTTCCAGTATCTGAAGGGGCCAATAGGAATGCTGGTGTCATGGTTTAAACCCAACCAACCACTCAGCTCGTTCACTCATTCAACCCCCCCTTTCTTGCCCTCCCCTGCTTCCAGAGAGATG
>NDXB01009099.1:1974-36974 GCA_002631895.1 Agapornis roseicollis
CCCCCACCTTAGAACATCTTTTTACTCTGGCAAACTTACAAAACTCCTTTTACTCACAAAGCAGCCCATTACTATCTGTGAATTAGCCCCAGGTGGTGATGAAGCATTGCTGAGGTCCAGTTGCTCGGGACCAGGGAGACAGCGCATTGGGCACCTGAGGCAAGATTGGCAAGGGGGGAAGAGATCAATCATAGAATCATAGAATTCCAGGCTGGAAGGGTTTCAAGTATCATCAACCTTTCTAGGCAAAGCATGGCCTACACTAGATGGCCCAGTACCCTGTCCAGTCAAATCTTAAGGGTCCAGTGCTGGAGAGTCACCACTTCCCTGGGGAGAGCATTCCAATGGCTGGTTGTTCTCATTGGGAAAATTTTCCTCTCATGTCCAGTTGGAATTTCCCTAGGAGTAACTTCACCCTCACCTTCTCCATATAAAAAGTAAAAATATTTATATTTTTATATTTATTTTTTATAGAGGAAATATGAATAGCTAAAGTGATTCTTAGCTCTACAGACAGCACAATAGCAATATAAATGATTCTTAGTCAATATGGACAACGATTCTTAGACAATGTTGAATGGAATCTTTGGTGTGACCCATTTAACATCCATTGCAGTCAATGAAGAGGCCTTCATGGGGTTACTTAGTCATTGTTGGGTCTGACTCATTGCCAGAGAGAAAATTGTCTCTTTCTCTCAGTTAATGGGAGAAGTAACATAGTCCTCTAGCTATGTTAAATGCCTATTTAGCTAGCTAGAAGAAATAAACCTAGATTTAGTTTTATTTGTGATACTTATTTGAAGTTATGAAGACATATCTCTACTGATATTCAGACTAAGATGTTTTTGTTATGGACAAGAGCAGAAATAATTGTTCTGCACTTGGGATATCCTGGTTAGACAAAAGGAAGATGATTTGTTTATTAAATCAGACCTAAAAGTGTTCTTTTTATAAAGACAAGCAGGAAGCAATCATCTTTGAGCACTCGTTTTTCAGTCAGAGCTTGGAACTGCACTCACTATTTGTACGCTTTTTATTGGGTTAACAACCTCATTGTATTTGCCTAGCTGAAGTCTTGAACATTATCAGTACTGAAGCCTACAGAGTTTTTTGTGCCAAGGGTATCTCAGAATGGCCAATGAACATTTCATTAAGAAATTTGGACATGCACTGGGGCGTTACATCCTCAGCACCAGATGTCATGCTCTGCAGATCTTCTCTGAGTAGACAACACAACCAGTCAGTGTAAGTACAGCCACAGATGGTATCGAAGCGTTTGGCAAGAAAGATTTCCCTGGGTAAGGGGACAAGCTGAGGATTTGCTTGGGAGACTCATTTTGGCAATTCTTTCTCAGAAAAAAGTATTGGTCCAGATTTAGTGTGTGCTACAAGTGTGGTGTTGTTTGGCTGTGTCTGGTGTGTTTAACACAATTAAGGAGTTCTGGAAGAAGAAACAACAATTCAAGGTCATTTACCTTAAAATGAGCCATAGAGTCTCTCAATTTTCTCCTTTTTTTCTTCCAAGTTTACTCTTTTTTATTTCTCCCTTTGTCTTGCTAAAAATTTGTGAGATGGTCAAAAGCTGCAGTAACAAAAGCCATATAGACAAATATGTTCCTATGAGGTCTCCTAATTAAATCAAATCTAATATTTTAAAGGAAATTCAAGCACAATTTTTGTGATTCTTCAGTACTGAACATGTGCTCTGATTTATCTGAATCATAGAATCACAGAATGGTTTGGGTTGGAAGGGAACTTCAAAGGTCATCTAGTGCAACCTGCTTGTCCAAGTGTAAACTTGGAGCCAAACTTGAAAAAATCAAAGCACTTTCTGAAGCTGGATTGAGAAAATGACATTCATCTTGCTGAAGGCCTAGTATGACTAATAAACAATGCTATTAAATATTTGAAACTTAGGTAAAAAAAGCCATCATTACATAGGAAGAACATCTTTCCATACCATTAACTTTGTCTGCCCTTTTTTCCTAAAAGAGGGACAAAAATATAATGCATTAACTGGTTCAGAGCACAAAACATTTTATAAAAGAATACATAAAACCTTGTGAACTGTATATGTTGCTATCCCAGGAAATAAAACAAACTTTATAGCCACAGAAAAAAATAATGTCATTTCCAAGCAGGTAACCAGCTGGAAAAAAAATACCAAGGAATTGTGCCCTCACAGTTGTAAAGCAAATTTCACTATTTACAAGAGAACTCACTGCTTGGGATATTGGATGTTATATTTTGACCAAATCCTGGAGGGTGCAAGAGATACATATATCACATTAGGATCAGACTGGAAGTCTTCATGAGGGATAGTCCCATTGTGACAGCAGGATCCAGAACCAGGGACCCCAGAATAGTAGCTCTAGCCTGATTTGCATTACCTTTGATGGGTCATTTATCTCTGCTCTGCCTCTGTGTCATCTGTAAGAAAGCAGGATGATAATAATACCAGGTATTTTATTAAAGTGTTAACTATGCAGAAGAGCACAATTAAGGACAGGAGAGCCCTACTCAAGGTTAAGCCTACTATTACACCATCTCAAGAGCACATTAGAAGAGAATATGCCTCCTCTACTACAACACAGTAGAGCCAGGGTTACAGTTATAGCCTCTGATGCTCAGATTACACTAAGCTTTTCCTTGTTAAAGGGAGATTCTTTGATGTATTTGTAAAGCATACTTCAAACTGAGGCAGCAATCATGGCAAAACTGTGCTTGGTACCTTCTCGAGCTGAAATAGGAAAAGTATGCAGTATAACTGTAAGCCAACATGTAGCTGTGCTATGCACCTATAAAGCAACACCTGCAGTTTGAGCTCTCTGAAACATGTGCATTTCAGATAAAAGTGCACAGAAATAAAATACTACCACTCTCCTTTTCCTGAATTCCTCTCAGGTTTGAGCACACATGAGGCAGAGCCCAGGCAGACCCTTTTGCTTCACTTTCTTCCACGAATGGCAGGTGATACAGTGCTAAAAGCCTTTCTAAGTGTTTTTGCAGTCTTCTCCTGCTTTTTCCTTATCTCCAAGGTCATGACTCTGTCATGGAAGGAAATTAGATTTGTTTGACATGATTTGTTCCCCAAAAAACCCCAGTGTTGGCTGTCTACTTGTTTTTCTCGTGTTTGCCAAAGTGCTATAGCCCTGATTGTGCCCAAAGCATCTTACCAAACAGCCAGGGTTTCTGAGGTCAGAAAGCATCAAAGAGCCCTTGACAGTCCAGAGGATTCTTGAAACAACACATGTGATTAATACCCTGCTTTCCCAGCTGATGGAAAGAGCCATGAGCAGCTGCTGTCACTCCTGATCAGAAAACGCTGTAGTTTATTTAACAAAATACACTTTTCTTTCCCTTTCATTAAAATGGCAGCATGGCCACTACTGAAGGAATTCACCTTGGTACATCAGCTTTTCCCTATGCTTGCTCCAGAGCCACACCTGCCATTCCTGTGAAAATCTGTGCAGAATCTGTCAAAAGATTAAATACAAATTCATCTTAGTGAACCTTACACCTAGTACTTGGCACACTCTGGATTCAGGCTGGAATTCAGACCTGAGCAGCTCTAGTGGCAATGATGGATGATTTCCTCTTGTTAGTAAACATTTTCATTATTTTAGACCTCCCTGCAGCCCTTCACATTGTCAGCCATGAGATATTACCTCCCACTTGATAGAATGCCAGGAAGGCCATAGGAATACATGTTATTCTTCCCCTAGAGACACCCTCAAAGAATGGGGATAGAAAAATACATCTTCAGCATTACACCTCTCATCTCTGATTCCTATAAAGGTCACTTTCTCCTTGTTCAACATCTATCTGCATGAAGATCACTTAGGTAGAGAGCCAATTGAAAGTGAACCACATTAAAGAGGCAAACACTTGGAAAGTATGATGTTCTGGTATTGTGTGGTTTGGGTGAAGGCACAAACTAACAGTTGGCCAGTTCCACCTGAAAACCATCCTTTGTTTTATGTCTGATTACAAACACTCATCTAAAAATCTGTAATTACTTCTGTCCTCTCTATTTGTCAAAAAATTCTCAAGTTGTCTCTTTCATACCTTTTCCACCTCATTCCTGAACTTCAGCAATGGGATGTTCAAGGTATCAGTCATTCAGAAACAGATCACTAAGGAAGTACTTCCATGGAAGACATCAACAAACAAAATCTGTCAATCACTGGTATTTCAATACTCACCTGGAGTGTACTGAATCAAGCATAAGATCCAAGTTTTCATCTTCAACTTCCATAACAGTCTGGGTCCAGCGTGTTAAAATATCTGCAGAAGTTTCTGGATGAAGGCTGAGAATGATCATGGGTTTCTCATGTCAGTACAGCTTTCTGCAATAGGGACAAAGGTTGTATCTATGAGGGACAAGCTGAGAAAGTTGGGGCTGTTGAGCCTGGAGACGAGAAGGCTGTGTGGAGACCTCATAGCAGCCTTCCAGTATCTGAAGGAGGGCTTATAGGGATGCTAGGGAGGGACTTTTCATTAGGGACTGTAGTGACAGGACAAGGGGTAGCGGGTTCAAACTGAAACAGGAGAGATTTGCATAGGATATAAGGAAGAAATTCTTTCGTGTGAGGGTGGTGAGGCACTGGAATGGGTTGCCCAGGGAAGTTGTGAGCGCTCCATCCCTGGCAGTGTTCAAGGCCAGGTTGGACAGAGCCTTGGGTGGCATAGTTTAGTGTGAGGTGTCCCTGCCTATGGCAGGGGAATTGGAACTGAATGATCTTAAGGTCCTTTCCAACCCGAACTGTTCTATGATTTTACGATTCTATGACTTTCCTTTCTGAGGTCTAATGCAAACTCAAGGGTTCTATTTAGCAGTAATGAATGACTACTGCAGACCTCACTGGTTTCTGCTCTAAGCATGAAGTGTACTTCTTTGACCTGCTGCCATTATACTGATACCAGCTAGTGCTTACAGATTGGAAATAACTTCACCAAACCTTCATTTTCCACTAAATAAAGTTTCTGACTCTATATTCCCTCTTGAGAAGATGAGGCAATATCATAGGCATCATCAGCAGAAGATAATCAGGTACTCCCATGAGTAGGAAAGTGTATAATTGCTATTTCCTTGAAAGAAAACTCATTTTAAAAGTGTATTGAAAATTGGACAGAGTTTTAGACTGCAGCTGGCTTTTACATTGTTCAGCTGCCTCTTTGCAAACCCATCCTCTCATGTCCCAAATGTCAGATACAGCAGCAGATGGTGAGACCAAAAGTGGGGCCATGGAATTGCTCGTGAAAACTTTTACCGCATAGTTTCAGAAATGGGTCTTCAATGAGCCCCACAGGAGACAGGGCCATTGCCAGGTCATGAAACTTCAAGGGATTCTTACTCATTGTGACCCTCACTTAGAAAGTGCATGCTAGGGAGGATCCGCAATGGAAGTCAAATATGTTGTAAAACAGAAATTTCACAAGTTTCAAGAAAAATATCTAACAATATAATGAATCGCTGCAGTTTAGTTCCCATGGAATACTGGAGTTTTTATCTAGTCATTATAGTTTCACTGCAATAGCTTGTGCCTTATCAAAATGTTTCAGTGGATCAGGTGTTCCAGCTTCTTCTGATACAGGATAGGAGCCCTAGCCTTGTGGTCAATACATTTGCTCTAGCTGGTCATTTCCAAGTTGCCAAAGGGATAAATATTTAAAGCAATCATGCATTCAAACCAGTACTATGTAAAGGCTTAAACCACATCATCAGGTTTCCAGCATCTCCGGTTTTAAGTTTCTGATCAAATCCTATAAAGCCAAGATGAGAAGCAAGACAAAGACTCTACATTTATTCCAGATTACTCTGTTGTGGGAACGGAAAATAGAGGGGAGAATCCCCATCCAACAGCAGATTTTGACTCCAAAGTATGGTGCCCAATTCTGTGAAGAAGACAGCATCTAACACTGATCAGCCAGACCCCTCCACAGGGGGCCCTGTTGGGCTTAACTGCATGGGTAACAAGTGATACAGGGCTGGTCAGTGAGGTGGGGAATGTTGGATTGGATTTGCTATTAGCTGTATGAGCCTGCATTGAACCCACAGCAGCCGTTCTGCAAGGATGAGCAGTGGGGAGGGATGAGATGTCTGTATCAGCTTTGTGTGAGGTCTTCACAGGGAAAAAGGAAGCCAACAGTGCTGAAGATGCCCAGGGTGCTGAGTGGTGAACAAATGCACCTGTGTGGGTATTTTGACACTGGAATTATTGCAGTAACCTGCCTGGAACATCTACTGGAAGGGACCAAGACTTCCAAAGGCCAATCAATGCCACCCCTCTGGGCATGGCATGGTGGATGTCCATCTCCTCTGCCTCTGACTGCACACCAGGGATCCTGCAATGCAGTCAGCTATCCTCATGGTGTCACAGAAGGCATGTACTGGGCAGTGTGGGGATGAGGTGAATTAGTGGTAAAGGTCTGGTTGAAGATGGCAGATCCTTTCGTGCTGGAGATCTTTTTGAGTCAGTCTCACAACTTCCTCAGCAGTGTCACTGTTGTCCGCCCATAGGTAAGATGAAGCATAGGCACGGAGAATAAGTGGCTTGCCCAAGGTCACAGATGGAATGTCTGACAGAGCTGAAAATAGTACCCAGGAGCCCTAATTACCAGCTCCCTGTTCCAATCACTAAATAGCAATCAAGAATGATTATACACCAAAGGCTCTTGCACATGGGAAGTGTCTTACCAGAGGGTTAAATCCTCTGTAGCTTCTTACTGTGAGCTGACACAGGGTGGTGCAATGTGAACATTAGCCTTTCACCCATCAGGATGTTGTTTGATGAGGTGCTAGTCTGCAAAACAACAGCAAGAAGCAGGGAGGAATCAG
Organism: Agapornis roseicollis; assembly: GCA_002631895.1. Lineage (NCBI taxonomy): Eukaryota > Metazoa > Chordata > Aves > Psittaciformes > Psittacidae > Agapornis > Agapornis roseicollis. The sequence continues at coordinate 8,816 of NDXB01009099.1, forward strand.
CCACCAGCTGTAATTGGCACCTCAACAGAAACGAGCAAATGGGACTGAATTGGGCTGCTGGGGGTGGGAAGAGGTTTGTGGACCCTTCAGTAAACTGTGCTCTGGAAGCCCCTTGTTCAAGCACGTCTTTAGCAATAGGCCCCAGGGCAGGTTACCCCACTGCAGTCAGACCCACTCTGACACAGGTGTCGGAAGAAGGATGCAGCATCGCGTTTGGCTCCGCTCTGATTCTGCACAATTCCCCTGCTCTCATTTCCCTAAGTGCAGACAGTTGAGCGATTTCCTCAGCACGTTGCTGGAACATCTGCATTTAAATGTGAATTCTGTCTGCTGGCTCCTCGGCACTGCCTCCCACGTTTGGATATTTCTTGCAACAGCCATTAAAAAATTATATTAGCTGATTCCCAGTTCTCACTTTTGGACAGGATTTCTTGAGTTAGAAAGTTATTTGTTATGCCACAATTCCAACTCTCAGTTCAACAGATAGTATTCGTTAGTGAATTATTTCAAGCCATACAAGTAATACAATCAATACTCATGAAGTAATGGGTTGAGTAACCATGCCAACACAACTTTCATGCAAGACTGGAGGGCAGGTTAGTTTTTAAAACATTGAAAGGAAAAGTAATTAAGTCTGATCCTGACAAGACATGCAGACAAATGAGAAAGCACTGCAAGTCATGTGGAAATCTTTCCAATGAAGAAATAAGGCTAATGCTGCAAATAAAATTAATTCAGTGTATAGCACTGTAAAATAAAATGTTCTTTGCTCAAGCAGCCATCAGGGAAGTTTTCTTCTTCATCTTGAATATTTAGGTGAACAATGATCTTGCTTTTCTTACATGGACATCCAGATTTTCAAAGGATTGTTTCCTACTGAATAGGTTTTATGTGTGGATGTGAAATCAAGGTCTCTGCCGAAACTTAATAGCCAGGGCAAAGGCTGTGTAATGTGCCTGTTATTACTATCTCTTGGAAAGAGAAGTGTGTGTCTCAAGAACTTCATTCTACAGCAGGGCCAAGCCACCTCATAGAATCATAGAATAGTTAGGGTTGGAAAGGACCTTAAGATCATCCAGTTCCAACCCCCCTGCCATAAGCAGGGACACCTCACACTAAACCATGCCACCCAAGGCTTTGTCCAGCCTGGCCTTGAACACTGCCAGGGATGGAGCACTCAAAACCTCCCTGGGCAACCCATTCCAGTGCCTCACCACCCTCACAGGAATGAATTTCTTCCTTTGATCCAATCTAAGCCTCCCCTGTTTCAGTTCGAACCCATTACCCCTTGTCCTGTCACTACAGTCCCTAATGAAGAGTCCCTCCCCACCATCCCTATAGGCCCCCTTCAGATACTGGAAGGCTGCTAGGAGGTCTCCACACAGCCTTCTCGTCTCCAGGCTCAACAGTCCCAACTCTCTCATCCTGTCTTCCTATGGGAGATGCTCCAGTTCCCTGAGCATCCTCGTGGACTCCTCTGGACTTGTTCCAACAGCTCCATGTCCTTTTTATGTTGAGGACACCGGAACTGCACACAATGTTCCAGGTCTCCCGAGAGCAGAGTAGAGGGGCAGGATCACCTCCTTTGACCTGCTGGTCACGCTTCTTTGGATGCAGATCAGGATACGGTTGCTTTCTGGGCTGCAAGCGCACACTGCAGTCAGCTCATGTTCATTTTCTCATCAACCACCACCCCCAAGTCCTTCTCTGCAGGGCTGCTCTCAATCTCCTCTTTGCTCAACCTGTAGCTGTGCTTAGGATTGCTCCAACCCAGCTGTAGGACCTTGCGTTTGGCACGGTTGAACTTCATGAGGTTGGCATCAGCCCACCTCCCAAGCATGTCAAGGTCCCTCTGGATGGCATTCCTTCCTTCCAGCGTATCCATCAAACCACACAGTACTGGCTTGATTTTGAGGGGGTCTTATAGAATCATCACATGGTTTACATTGGAAAAGACCTTTAAGACCATTGGATCCAATTGTTAAGCCAGCACTGACAAGGCCACCACTAAACCATATCCAGAGGCACCACATCTATACCATCCAGGTGCCTGCAGCCCTGCTCTGGGCAGCCTGTTTCAATGCCTGAGCACCTTTTCAGGAAAGAATTATTCCTCAGCTCCATCTAAACCTGCCCTGGTGCAGCTTGAGGCCGTTTCCTCTTGTCCCATACTTTGTTCCTTGGGAGCAGAGCCCAGTTCCTCCTGGCTCCATCCTCATGTCAGGCACTTGTCGGGAGCCATCAGGTCCCCCCTGAGCCTTCTCTTCTCCAGACTGAATCACCCCGGTCCCTCAGCCGTTCCCCATCACCCTTGTGCTCCAGGCCCTTCACCAGCCCCATTGCCCTTCTCTGGCCTTTGACAATAACTGCTGACCAATCTGTTCTTCTTTGTTTCTGCATTGCAGCTTTTAATCTTATTTAAGAGTAACATCAGCTGGAAGCTGGCAAAGTGAGTCAGAGTTATGTGTGGTAGGTCCATAAAACCACAACCTGGATTGGATAGTTGGAGCTGTGAGTGCTGGCTAATGAACTCATGTTCTTTACAAGGGCCATATGGGCATCGTTAGAAAATACAGTTCTATGTTAAGGAGGCAGAGAGGTAAAATTTTAATGCATTGTGTTCTTTCAGGCTTTAAATGGAGTGCAGACCAAAGAAGGGGAGCTGCCTTCCTCATGCTGTAGTTGAAACAAATTACTATGCAAATCAGCCATTTTTTTTTTCCAAATGAAGACATTATAGTCAGGTTCAAAGGCTTCTTATCTATGTCATACTATGTTGTCTCATCTATGAAACTACGTTTTATCTCACAATGAATACCCTGTGAATATCAGAGATGCACCACTTGAGAATGTCCCAATTAAAAAGTGCTATCTTTTTCTCCCAACTAAGCACCAGCTAATACCTTGCAATAGTCTGCACAGCTCTGGAAGCTAACTGTTTCTAACACTCGGGATGCTCTGTCATTAGCCTGAGGTGTATCATTCACTTCTTGAACCATTGGGCAGAACTATCACTCCTTGCTTTAAAGATTACTCTTCTAATTTCAGACCTGCACACTTGTCTGTTTCTTATAAATACATCATTTGGTTTAATGGAGATATTATCTGTCCTCACTACTTAGCATCATTTACCTCCTTAGACTATGGCAACTGCAAAAGCACTGCTCCTACACTACAGCAAATGCAGTTCCAGTCTAACCCCAGACTGTGGATGACAAAGGAATACCCATCCATTCTCTTATTTATTGATTCAGATCAGGAATCTGGGATTTGCCTTCCTTCATGATTAATGTAAGGGAAATGGGCATAAAAGCAATGTCTATACCACTGAGAAACTTTGTCCTGAAATGAGAGTGTTCATGTTCCTTCTAGAAAGCCAGCTGTCCTTGAATAAATACAGACTGAAGTTCAACCTTTAAAAACACCCATTGTAAGCAATGATATTTTCAAACATCTTCCCCAGGCAGCACAAGGGTGAAAGCTCAGCCACTTTCAAGATAAAGCTTGAACATCACATGAAAGGGATGATCTGATTCAGTTACCTAAAAGAAGAGGAAGCTGGGCAAAGAGATTGTTGTTACGACTTGACATTTCTCTGTTCTCACCTGTATGTATGACTTTATAGTTCAACAGTTTAGCTGGATTAGTGTATGAAAATAGGGGAGGTGTTTGAATTCTTTGTAGATGTATGCTCATACAGCAGTTATAGCTGTCATTTCCATTTCTTAATAAAAGCATCACAAAATTCTCAGGTGGTTGGGGGAAGTGGGACAAGGAGGTGGTGCAGAGCTATGCCAGTGCCTCCTCTCTGCTGCTCTAGTTTATTTAGTTGGCTCTTTTAAGGCTGACACACACATACACTTCTATTCACTTATGAAAGCTGATTTCCATCTCTTCTCCTGTTTATTCTAGTCAGTGTTCTGGCAGTTGTCATGTGAGGCATTGGCTGGTTTATGGAACCTGTCCCTGACTCCCGAAGCTCTTCAAGGTTCTGATGGGTGTTTATTTTCATTTTGATTTGGTTTTTAATTATATTTCCTTTACCAGGGTTTGCTGCAATCAATCACTGGAATTTTACTGCCGTGGTGCTCCCTGTTGAGTTTCAAAGTCCTTAGTGTTGGTATTGTCCCCTATAAGCTATAAAATGGAGACTTAAATTGTCTTGCTGGTCTCTGGCTTTGGACCTTCGCTTTCCGTACCTTTGTCTCACTGACTGGGTCAACTGATGGTCCTCGCTAGATGAATTGCCATCAAAACGCAGAAAGCACAAAGGACACTGAAGGATAAATCTCTTACTAGATTTGGTGGGAGGCAAGCCAGCTTGTGCACTGGGGATTGCTTTCTGCTCTGGGTCAGTGAAAGCTAATAGTTCTGGACTGTTAACATTAATGGTTACGTCTTTATCTGCTTCCCCAATTGACTTTCCTTCTGTGTTTCAGCACTGGAAATTAGTCTGTATTAAACTTGCTTTCAGGAAGAAAAAAAAACTGGAAAAGACTAAAAGGAATCATAGCTTCCATATTTTTTATCCTATTTTATAGGCTCCTATGTATTACTCCCCATTTATAACCGAAACACATATTGCTTCACAAATCAGTTTATATTGGCAGCATTGGCTGTAGACTGCCTTGGTTTTCGAAGTCTGAATTGGTATCTCTACATGAAAGAAAGGAAGGAAAACGAGAAGGGAAAGAAGGTGAGAAGAAAAAGGTGTACAGCAATAGAAACAGGCTGCCTGGGTGTGGGAAAGGCTTAGATGGGAATGAAGGGCTTCATTTGCTGCAGCCAAGGTTTCAGGAGGCATTGCAGCCTTTCTCTCCCAGTGCTCAAAAATGGAACTCCAATAGATTAGAAAGGCAAGGCAGTTTGGGATGCAGCAGAATCAGAGAGCAGGCTTACAGGTGCTGCCAGTCACAAAAATACCCTGACTTTCCTTTCCTATCTGCTATTCAGCCTGGATCACCAGTGGCAGCCTTATCCATCCAGCCAGGACACTGCCCATACATTAATCCACAGCAGGGTAAAGGATCGTTCCTGGGTCAGTGAATTTAGCCCTAATTAGCTGGTTTGCCTTCTTTTTTATAAACAATGAGTGACAGAGATGGGATTAAAATGAGTCTGATTTCCTCTTGCAGGTCTACTTTTCATGCTGCCAGGAGAAATCATTGCTCTTTGCGTGTTTGCTCTGTGGACAGAACTAGCTGCTGTGACATTGAAAGCAGTGAGTTGACTTGCGAAAGGTTCAATATAAACTGAGTGCAAAGTTGCTGGATGAAAAACAGGTAAACAGAGCAAAGAGTAGGAAGATGTGCCCCAGAACACATGCAGGGGGACCTGGGCTCTATTCCTGGCTCCAGAGAAGACCCAGTGGGTCATCCCATTGACATGTTCTATGCATTTTTTTCTTCCTGTCATTGGTTTGCACTGTGTGTCAAGGTCACAACAGAGTAGAGACTCTCTCTTATGAAGAATTTGTTTATGGGTCTGTTGTGGTTTAAACCCAGCCACGCACCTCGTTCACTCACTCAACCCCCCTTTCTTGCCCTCCCCTGCTTCCAGAGGGATGGCGAGGAGAATCAGAAGAATGCAACTCCCACAGGTTGAGATAAGAACAGTTTAGTAACTAAGGTAGAACACAAATCACTACTGCTACCACCAATAATAATAACGATAAGGAAATAACAAGGGAAGAGGGTATGACACCACCTGCCGAAGACGAGCCCGACCGGGAAGTGCCGTGTCCTTCCAGGTAACTCTCATTTACCCCCCGGGCATGACGTGCTATGGTATGGAATACCTCTTTGGTCAGTTTGAGTCCTGTCCCTCCTTCCTCCTGGCCTCCCCTCCTCCCTGGCAGAGCATGAGGCTCACAAAGTCCTTGGTCAGAGTAAACATTACTTAGCTTCAACTAAAAACATCGGTGTTATCAGTTTTGTTCCCAAGGTTAAGTCAAAACACAGTACTGCACCAGCTACTAAGGAGGAGAAAAACTGACTGCTATTGCTGAACCCAGGACAGGGCCTGTCCTAAAGGAAGCACTGTGACATCCAAGGCTTGCAGGTACTCTGCTCTTGTGAGACCTTACCTGGAGTATTGTGTGCAGTTCTGGTGTCCTCAACATCAAAAGAACATGGAGCTGTTGGAACAAGTCCAGGGGAGGCCACAAGATTGATCAGGGGACTGGAGCATCTCCCATAGGAAGACAGGCTGGGAAAGTTGGGACTGTTGAGCCTGGGGAAGAGAAGGCTGCGTGGAGACCTCCTAGCAGCCTTCTAGTATCTGAAGGGGGCCTATAGGGATGGTGGGGAGGGGCTCTTCATTAGGGACTGTAGTGACAGGACAAGGAGTATGGCAGGGGTGTTGGAACTGGATGATCTTAAGGTCCTTTCCAACCCTAACTATTCTATGATTCTATTCTATGATTCTATACTGTAAATACTGTTGTTGGGGGATAAATGAGAAATAAGTTGCCATGTAGTGCAAGAGAGGAATGGTTTTTGACATGATTAATGTGTGTTTCCTGAGAATCAGCTGAAGTAATCTTTTAAGCAAGTTGTCTGGAAGCATTCACTTTGCAGGAATTCACAGCCAGTCCCATGAAATATTCAAGCCAGAGCTACTAGTTAATTAAATTGCTGATCTTCTTTTTTCACAAGACAGAAATAAACAGATTCATTTTTATGAAAATGAAATACCAAAGTAATAATGTCACTGCAAATAAATGTTGTAACTGGTAATGATCTCCTACTGCAAGGTAAGTGTCAAGTTAGTTGTGGAAAATAAACAGAGAGGAGGCAAAGAAATGGGTTGCCAGACTTTGGAAGTAACTTTCATCTGGTTCTGAACTTGAGTCCAGGAACATTATAGCAAATCTACCAAATGAACAAGTAAAGAAAATAAGGGAGAATGAATGTAAAATGGGAGAAAGAGGCACTAACAGGCATGATGCAGTGCTTTGAAAATTTGGGCTGGAAGCTCTGAAGCCATTCAAGATAATAATGTTGACTTCCACTAATATTTGCCTGTAAGAAAGCTTTACTCCAACTGGCTCAGGAGAGTCTGCACTGGGAAAAATAGGCAGTGATGCCAAAGCAGACTTTTTGTTTCCTAAAAGCTATCATCCTGGGCTGCATCAAAAGGAGCATGACCAGCAGGTCGAAGGAGGTGATCCTGCCCCTCTACTCTGCTCTCATGAGACCTCACCTGGAGCATTGTGTGCAGTTCTGGTGTCCTCAACATAAAAAGGACATGAAACTGTTGGAACAAGTCCAGAGGAGGCCACAAGGATGATCAGGGACTGGAGCATCTCCCATACGAAGACAGGCTGAGAACATTAGGGCTGCTCAGCCTGGGGAAGAGAAGGCTGCATGGAGACCTCCTAGCAGCCTTCCAGTATCTGAAGGGGGCCTATAGGGATGGTGGGGAGGGACTCTTCATTAGGGACTGTAGTGACAGGACAAGGGGTAACAGGTTCAAACTGAAACAGGAGATGTTGAGATTGGATCTAAGGAAGAAATTCTTTCGTGTGAGGGTGGTGAGGCACTGGAATGGGTTGCCCAGGGAAGTTGTGAGTGCTCCATCCCTGGCAGTGTTCAAGGCCAGGTTGGACGAAGCCTTGGGTGGCATAGTTTAGTGTGAGGTGTCCCTGCTTCTGGCAGGGGGGTTGGAACTGGATGATCTTAAGGTCCTTTCCAACTCTAACTATTCTATAATATAACTATTCCAACTCTAACTATTCTATAATATAACTATTCTATAATTCTATTCCATATGGACTGTACCATCATCATCCTCTCCTCTACCCACATGGACTCATTTGACTGAGGCTGCCCACATTGTCCTCTCACTTGGCACCACTGACTTTTTGGGGAAATAAAAAAACCAGGTTGTCATGGAAGTGACATGCTCTCTGGATGCATTCAGTGCTAGCACAGTGCTGGGTAGCTTTTCCATGCCTACTTCTGGGGCCAGGCTGTTGTGAATGCAGAATCCCTTGGACCATTATTCCCAGCAGAAACTGCTCTGGGGGTGCAAAGAGGGAAGCTGAGCCAGCATCGCCTGCTGCTTGTGGGCACTGTGGGGTAGGTTTCTGTTCTAGTGCATCATGGTCTTTGTGAAGTGAGTAAGGAAGATCCTGTCACACCATGCAACACCTTCAAGTCAACAGAAGTTGAACGGCTTAAGTTTTGTTGTGTCTTGTTTTTCCACTTGGGAACTGCAAGTCCTGTAGGCCTTCTGCAGCTTACTCAACTTACTCTAACCTCAGGAAAGAAACATGCCATATTGCTGTGAGAGATTGAATTAACTGATCTTTTCATTCCTAAGGTAATGTCTCTTCCATGATAATGTACACCAAAGAATCACGCCAAACATTAATCATGAGGAACGATTCCTAGAATGCTTTCAAAACTGGTTTATTTATGTTTACAAAGCTGGCTAGAAAACACTCCTGTGACTTGTCTTAATCACCTTGTTGAGCAAGAGCAAAATTCGTTTAATCTGCCTCTGCAGAGACCTGACCTGTGTTGCCACTTTGTTTTATCACCAAAGCAAGTAAGATTTGTAAAGAAGCAGGAACATACAGATAAATTCTGTGACAAAGAAATGAATGATTACTTTATTTAACAATACATGTTGTTCATGAGGCCTCAACAGTAGAAGCAAACCCTCTGTTTCCTTTTTCTTCTTTCTTCCCTTTTGCAACAACAGCAATAGAAGGGATGAGGATTATGAACCATTCTGCTTGCTTTCCTGACTCCTTAACTGCAGTTACAGCCTGATGGATGGACCTACTGATGGAATAAGTGGGTTGCACATTTCTGGAAGTCCATAAGCTGCAAAACCCAGAGGCAAGGTCTGTGTTGTAAGGGGGGTGCAAGCATACCCCTGCTCACCCACAAAGCTCTGCTCCAGAGACAGGACCCCAGTGATCACAGGCCTGACTGTTCTAGTTCCTACACCAAAGTTTTCACACCAAGACTGTATGCTTTACCAGAAAGTAAAATTCAGTGAAACACATCAGGTATGAAGGAAATCGAATGAAATTACAGGGCCTCTACAATGAAGGGCAGACAAAGTAACTAAGCACACATGAGCCTAAGAAGAGCCAGACTAAACGTTAATCTAGCGCAATGGCTCATTTTGTTCAGGCTTTAAAGTACATATTCTATCTATAACGTGATTTCATGCAAGCATTCAATACTTCATATATTTCTTTATCGCCCTCAGCCCTTTGTTTCATCCCCAAACAGAGCTGCTGTGGGGTTTCATGATGAATTGTGGAGCAGTTGCGAAGAAGCTTTACACCCCTCAGGGACATAGAAGTCAAGCCCTGGCCTCGCAGACCTTGCAGTGCAACCAGCATCTCTTGAGCCAGGAACCAGTGAGACCCTGAGGAAGAGCAGCCAAAGCAGTATCTCCTTCTTGCCAATGAGCTTGTTCTGGCTGTCAGAGCTGCCAGCAAAGGTAGTTACTAGTGCCAAATGCATAACTACCCCTTGGGAGCTGTACCTTCCATACACATTACTGAAAAGACATTAGGAATGAAAGATTTTGAATCCTTACCGTTGTGGATTATTTTGCTTGTGGGGTGAATAACCAGTTTGAATGGCAGTTAGCTATTTACACATCTGGCTGTGGGTTTCAACCCTCATATTCAACCCTGTAACTCACTTGAGCTTAATTCAATAGAAGCTCGTACCTGTCAAACAACCTTGCTGAATGCAGGTCATCTGCATGTGCCAGGAGTGCATGGCTTCTGTTTTCCATGGAGCTGGAAACTGAAATGACTGCCAGAATACCTTGTTTGAGATGCACAATTAATGGAACAATTACTTTTTAGTAAATCCTGGCAATGACATGGGTTTCTGGCCTAAATGCCTGGCACTGACCAAACCACTCACTGGCTCCCCCACATCTTTGCATGGGAATGAAGATGCTCATTCAGGACTTCAAACCTCAGGCTCCATCTTTTCCCTGCTGTCCTCCCTCCGGGCCTCTGAGCTCTTGCCCCACTGTTTTGCATCCCCAGAGGTACTCTATGTAGCACTAAACAGCTTTGCTGGTGCATCATCACCCAAGTGCCTGTTCTGGGGTCATGGGCAGGGGCTAACACAGGGTGCAAGATGCTTCACTAGCAATCCTCACCTTCCAGAGCTGGGAACCCTTGTACCACTGAAGCTACTGGCTACCTGGAACAGCAATGGAAACGTGAGCACAACACTGGGGAAAAGGGATAGATTATTAAGAAGCATGCATATTGCAAATGAAGTTGTATTATTGCTATCATTGAGATTGGCTCTGTGTAAAAATACCCCAACTATATTAGTTTCTTTTTCTATGACAGTCATATAGGAAACCCTAATAACAAGCATTGAATTAGAGTGTTAAGATTGCAAATTATTTATTTACTGTGCTTCCTTTTCACCTTTGGGTGTAACATTAGCTGTGCATAACATAGTGCAGCAGTAACATAGTGCAGTAGTGGTAGCGCTATCATCAAATGCAGGTGCATTTAGAGTAGAAATACATTAGTTTGTTCAGATACTAATGACAAACACCATGCAACTGTGTTAGAAATGGCAAGAAAAATAATAACATATACAATACAGATAGCTGTGGTAACTGCATATTCAGAACAAGAATTGAGCACTGGGAACTTAGTTATGTCTAAATACATAATAAAATATTTATTTAACATCTCTTCCTTTGCCTCCTCAGAGATACTTGCTGAAAGTAACATTTGCTATCATAATTCTGCACTCTGCTTCTGTATCCTCTCCTCACCCCAATGTTATTTGTCCTGTCTAGTTAGATTTTCATTTTAAAATGTGCAAAACTTAGTGTAACATGCTACTTTTCCATTATTTCTTTTCCTCTTAGCAGTTGATTGGGCAGTAATATAGAAATGTAATTCTGTAAATGAGAGTGCTCCAAAGAGATTGCTTCATTATTGGGAGTGCTATGCAACCACAGCTTCTGTTACCACTAATAAATGCTAAAGACCCACATCTACTCAGTTGCTTAAATATCTTCACACTGCAAAGGGATGGGCTGTCTGGTGAGAATCATAGATGCAGGGATGGTTGTTTTGAAGGGAAACCTTCCACTTAGAGCAGCTTGCTCCAAGCCCCTGTGTCCAACCTGGCCTTGGACATTGCCAGGGATGGGGCAGCCACAGCTTCTCTGGGCAACCTCCAGCACCTCACTGACTCCACAGGGAAGAGCTTCTGCTTAAGAGTTCGTCTCGATTTCCACTGCTGAAGTTTGAACCCATTACCCATTGTTCTATCACTGCAGTCCCTGGTGAATTGCGTTGGCAGATCCCCTAACTTGCTTTGGAGCTTACTATGGAGCATAATAAATACACAAAAATATATATATATATGCGTTGTATCACTTTTTCCACCCAAACAGTACTCTCATAACTATATGTAGTGGCCAATTAAGTATTAAGTGTTAGAGAAGGAATGTCAGAGTTGTCTCTCTTTTACCATAAGCAGCTACTTGTTCTCTTCCTTGTTGGATCCTTCTGTAGCTGTACTGTCATTCTGTATCTTTCATCATGATATTTCCAGGATTTCTTTCCCTTCAAATGAAAGAACTTCCACAACTGCTACTTGGCCTGCACAAAAGTTGAACTTTTTTTGGACACTGTGTGCCTTTGAGCTGCAACTGAGCCAAAGGAACATAGACAATGGTGGTTGCATTCCTCCCTGTGCTGTCTCAGCCTCTTTCTCTTGGTTAGTTTAAAAAGTCCCTTTTCAGCTGAGGTTGTCACCCACCTCAGTTTTGACCCTAGGAGATGACTTGTATGTATATTTACATTGCATGCTGTAGGAGCCTCTTCACTTCAATGTCAAACACATCAACAAGATGTTCGTTGGATGAGGGTCTTATTCTATTGGTTCATTTCCACAACTGCTGTGGTTCTTCACTTACCTTCAGAAGGTATTCATAGAAGGTTTTTGAGCTGCAGCCTCTCCTAAGCAGAGTTAATGGGAAATCTCATCTGACCTTTTTCAGAAGCAGGATCAAGACTTTTCATTCAAAACTTGAAACAGGAATGACTGGTTTGAATCATTTTTATTTCCTTGTAGAAGTGTTTACTCAAGCCATTAGCCAGCTACACTGGGAATTCATCAGGAGATGGTCCTTTCAGGCAAGATGCTTAGCAAATGTGAAACTCACCACTTGATAGGGGGGTTAATCACACAGTCCTTTGAGTCTAAACTCTCTCCTGTCCTTCACTCTACTAGATACCTGCACCCAGGTAGTTTTTTCTGGGCTTTTCAAGCTATGAGCACTTCCTTTTCCATTTTCCATACTCCATCATGAGCTTCCCATCTGCACAGTAGCCCACCGTGCAGTTCTTCACCTCCAGGAACATTTCAAAGTGATAATGTGTGGTTAAGGGCTTGCAGCTGGTTGTTAAAGCTTAAAGCAAGGGTATCAGATTTATTTCAGCAGTGGACCTCAGCAATGAGCTGCTCCTGGCTCCTCTCTTCTGCCATCTTCACCCCTTTCACTGCCTAAAAGCAACCTGTAGGGTACCCCTGGCTGAGGCAGTTCCAAAGTTTCTCACTGCAAAGCCCACATTTTGCTGCTTTTTCTGCTGAAAGGGCCTCAAAAGGGGCAGTCAATGGTTGTGACCTTGGAGAATACTAAAAACTTGTAGCATGCCCCAGGTGGGGAGATCTGATGGGACATGGGATAGAGACATGGATACATGGTGCTTCTAAACAGAGGGGCTACCCTTCTGTGAGGTACAAGGGCATGAAAGCCTGTCTTTACATTGCCCACAGGGAAAAACTATAGGCTTGGTGTCTTGACTATGGGACACAGACAGGGAAGAAAGCCTCAAATCTTAAGGTCTTTGGTTTGCAGTGTTATTTTGGATGAAAAAAATCAGTGAGAAACAAGTGGCATGACATTAGACAAGGAAAAAAAGCAAGAAGCATGGAGCTTCTCATAAGGTTTGGTGAACATACTCGGGGGAAAGAATGCCATCCAGAGGGACCTTGGCAAACTTGTGAGGTGGGCTGATGCCAACCTCATGAAGTTCAACCATGCCAAGTGCAAGGTCCTGAATCTCGGTTGGAGCAATCCCAGGCTACAGCTTGGGCAAAGAGGAGATTCAGAGCAGCCCTGCAGAGAATGACTTGGGGTGGTGGTCGATGAGAACATGAACATGAATCAACTGCAGTGTGTGCTTGCAGCCCAGAAAGCAACTGTATCCTGATCTGCATCCAAAGAAGCGTGACCAGCAGGTCAAAGGAGGTGATCCTGCCCCTCTACTCTGCTCTCGGGAGACTTCACCTGGAGCATTGTGTGCAGTTCTGGTGTCCTCAACATCAAAAGGACATGGAGCTGTTGGAACAAGTCCAGAGGAGGCCACGAGGATGCTCAGGGAACTGGAGCATCTCCCATAGGAAGACAGGATGAGAGAGTTGGGACTGTTGAGCCTGGGGAAGAGAAGGCTGTGTGGAGACCTCCTAGCAGCCTTCCAGTATCTGAAGGGGGCCTATAGGGATGGTGGGGAGGGACTCTTCATTAGGGACTGTAGTGACAGGACAAGGGGTAACGGGTTCAAACTTAAACAGGAGAGGTTTAGATTGGATCAAAGGAAGAAATTCTTTCCTGTGAGGGTGCTGAGGCACTGGAATGGGTTGCCCAGGGAGGTTGTGAGTGCTCCATCCCTGGCAGTGTTCAAGGCCAGATTGGATGAAGCCCTGGGTGGCATGGTTTAGTGTGAGGTGTCCCTGCTTCTGGCAGGGGGGTTGGCACTAGATGATCTTAAGGACCTTTCCAACCTTAACTATTCTATGACTCCCACCTGTGTTATGTCTGTCCTCACAGTAAACTATTCCCCTCCAAAACAAGCATTTGCATGACACTTAACTGCTGCACAATACAATACTTGCCCTCTTGTACCTACAACAGGCACCGCCTGGCCTCAGTCCTTCCTCTCTGAGGAAAACACCAGTGAGGGAGTAGATGGAAAAGCAGTGACTGTGCTCTCTGCAACCCAAACCATGTGCCTGCCCCATACCTGCAAGGCTGTTAAGGTAGAAGAAGAACCTAAGTATGTTTGAGCAACTTGGGAAAGAGCTGATGTGTGAGCAACAGGGAGAGCTGCACTGAGCTCCTGATGAGAGGAGGGGGATGGCAGGATGTGAAATATAGAGAAAAAGGAGATCACTGAGGACTCAACCACAGCTTTGCAGCATGAGCTGAGAGACACATTCACTATACCAGAAGAAAAACTCTTTATTTCTAGTTCTGCCGCTGAAAGTATTGAAAAATATCCCTTGTTTCTGCCAACATGCACTTTACTCCTGAAAATCACAGGATCACATATTGGGTTGGAAGGGATCTCAAACCTCCTCCAGCTCCAACCCCTGCCACTAACAGGGACACCTTCCACTAGAGCAGCTTGCTCCAAGCCCCTGTGTCCAACCTGGTCTTGAACACTGCCAGGGATGGGGCAGCCACAGCTTCTCTGGGCACCCTGTGCCAGCACCTCAGCACCCTCACAGGGAACAGCTTCTGCCTAAGAGCTCCTCTCAGTCTCCCCTCTTCTGGCAGGTTCAAGCCATTCCCCTTGGCCTGTCCCTACAGGCCCTTGTCCCAAGCCCCTCTCCAGCTTTCCTGTAGCCCCTTTAGGCACTGGAGCTGCTCTCAGGTCTCCCCTTCAGGAGCCTTCTTTTGTCCAGGCTGCTGCAGCCTCTCTCAGCCTGGCTCCAGAGCAGAGCTGCTCCAGCCCTTGCAGCATCTCCATGGCTTCCTCTGGCCTCGCTGCAACAGCTCCATATGCCTCTTGTGCTGCTGCCCCAGAGCTGGATCAGGGCTGCAGGGGGGTCTCCCCAGAGCACAGCAGAGGGGCAGGATCTCCTCCCTCACCCTTGTCCTATCACAAAATATGTAAAAAAAGGAAATCCATCCTTTCATTTGCATGGAAAAGATCTGGAAAACAGAAAACTGATGGTTTATAGCTCAGGCTGTCCTAAGAGAGCAAGAGAAATGAATGAGTTCACACACGTGCAGGTGTTGGAGGCATATCCCTTGTGTGTCCATGTCAGGCGAGGACTTGTGAGAGCCCTTGGCTTCTGCACTGAGACATCCCTGGGGTCACAGTGGGTCTGAATCAGGATTTGCAGTGGCAATGATCCAGCCCCTCAGGCATCCACATGAGAGTAACATTAGTCTTGTTTTCCCTTCACATGGAGAACCAGGCTCAAAGCTATTGCTGTGTCCCCACCGCTGCACAGCATTTGGCAGGTAAAGATGGTCAGGGTTTTAAAGAGGAGTGTATGTCTACCCTGGCCCCTGGCCCCTGGCAAACAACTGATGTCTTACACCTTGGGTGACACGGTTTAGTGTAAGGTGTCCCTGCCCATGGCAAGGGGGCTGGAACTGGATAGTCTTAAGGTTCTTTCTAGTCCAGTCCTGACTATTCTGTCTGTAAAGATCAAAAAGGAAGAAAAACAGGTAAAGCATTTGAAAAACAAAGAACTAACAAGGTATTCTTATTAACAATACCCTTTATGCTTGCTGTCATTACCTGCTGAGTGTTTAATGGAAAAAAATCCTGTTTGACAACCCCTTGGATGGCACTACAGATGGGAAATAAGAAAGTTTCCTGAAACAAGCTGGAGTGCATGTTACTGCGGTTGTTTTCAATGTCCTGGGCTGCTCCTCTGCATAACAACCAAGACTAATGAATGCATAAGAGGGGAAGGGAATAAACAGCAACACTATAAAATGTTGTTTTGTATTTCTGGACCTGACTCTGCAAGAACCTTCGCCACTGGAGAACAAAGCCATAGGCCATGCTTGTCAACAATCCCAAGCCTTGCAAGCCTGCAGCAGCTTTAGGGTCTCTTGTGCCTGGCTGCCTTGTTTGGTTGCAGGCTTGCAGCAGCTTTGAAAATGGCCTTTATTTTACAGAAGTGACCTTGGCTGAACAAACCAGATCCTCGTTGCATGGTATGAGGGTGACAAAAAAATAAAACAAGACACCAGAGTGACAAAAGAAAGAAATCAGGAAGGAAAAGCTCATAGCAGAAATTACGTGTTTTGTATTATAGAAGTCATATGGGACTTAGGCAAAGCCAAAAGAAGAGAAAGGTCTCATTGTTCCCAGTCTCTGCTTTGGTGTCATTAAAAACCAGGAAAACCCAAATAACAGAAGCCCATTGAGGCTGTTTCAGGATGTGGTTTGGTTTTCATTTTAAGGTGATGCTGACTGGATAAGTTGCTCTGCCTTCCTCTCCTGCCTCTTCATCACATCCCACTGCATGGTCTCCAAGACTTGATTTGATCAGTTTCTGATGCGCTGGTTGTGGCTCACTGCTTTTGGGTACCACACCACCTCTACTTAGATGACCTTAATGTAATCACACAGAGGGTCTTGATGGTAACTTATTTGCTTGCAATAATCATTGTTCCTGCCTCTAACTCTGCTGCTCCCTCTGTATATGCTCTTCTAGAAGATGCTAAGCAGAGCTTCTGTGGTCTTTGCTGCAATGAGTAAGAGAAGCAGCATCTCCTCTGTATTGCCAGTGCGTGGTCCAGCAGCAAGCCATTGCTGCACACTATGATGCTTACAGAAGGAGTCAAGCTATAGGAGGGGACTCAACCCCAGGTTTATGCGTCTGTGAAATTGCCAAATGCGTTGGGAAGATTTCTCTGCTAGACAGTAACTTCCATTCTTCCCCATAAATTAACTTGCTTTCCAGAAAGGTGTCTGCAAACAAAATTGCCTCTAGTGAGTTTATTCCAGAGCACACTAAGGAAGAGCATCTTTCCCCTCCAGCAGCACCTCCTACTCCTCATGAGCAATGTTTTTATGCTGATCAGTTTGTTGTGGAGGCTCGAGGGGCACAAAAATAAGGAGATCTTTTAGTTGGCAATCTGTGCCTAAGCAGTGCATTGGGCTAAAGTGAAGACAGGCAGCACTGGAAGCAGAGACAAGGACTTTATACACCCTGTATCCCCTCCAGCCCTGACAGGGGCAGCTTTACACAAGCAAAATAGCTCTTTGCATTCTGTGCAAAGTGACTGTAAAAGGTTCCAAACCCCAAATCCAACACAAAACTCCTGCAGTGCTGGGAAGGCACATCTTGGGGCAAGAACTAATCCTGTGGGGTAGGTATCGATTGTAATTTGGTGATATTATAATGTGCAGAGGCAGACCCATTCTACACTTTAATAATTATGTCAGTTGTGCCAGAATGGAAATGTCTCCTCTGGGAAACACATGCATGAAACCCCTGACCTATGTGCTGGGATGGGGAGGCACGGAACCTGGACAGTGCTGCTAACCCATGGGATCACAGCTGGGCCATCTCCTTTCTGACTCCCATCACTTCCAATTTCTACTGAATGGGATCCTTTTATTAATAGAAAAGTTTCTGAGCATTTATATTACATCATTTTCCACTCAGATTCTCAGAAAAGAATGAGGAGGCTTAAATCCTTTAAGATTCAGTTCCTACACTCAGGTGCCTTTGAAAATCCCAGTTTTATTTAACAGTATTGTGAGTTTTCTAATTTTCTCAGTCTACCCTGACTCACACAGTAGCACACATGAATACCTATCAGAAAGGGGGCCTGTCCACTTATTTAACAGTGAAAGCCATCAGCTTTTGCCCAAAGACAAGAAGTTGGTTTACAAGGCTTATGAAATTACTACATGTTTTGTTGCATTTGACTTTTGAAGATATGAAGGCAAAACCCACAAGGTCACGAACAGCCCCATTCTTTGCTTGTGGCTAAAAATGAGCAGTCCCACTGAGTGAATTAGTCTTCAAACATGTTCCTGGGAATCTGAACTACCTGAAGTGCAGGCTTCAGCTTGGAAACCTGCTCCCCTGGTGCAAAGCAAAGACATCTGATGTGCACCACATGCTTTGGTTGGAACTGTACCTGAACAGCCTCTGTTTTCTGCTGCTCATGGCTTGAGGGTGGCCATGGTTTGTGATGAGCTTCAAAACCTGGCAGCTCTTCTGGAGGGAAGGAGCAAATGTTCTTTTATCCCTTGCACACCTTTAATCTTGCTACTTCAAAACATGCCAGCACCACCATCCATGTAATGAAACTAATGCATGAACCATTACAGAAGGCACTGGTCAGGGCAATACAGAAAGTCATACTGCATGTGTAAAATAATCCCTTTAGCACTTGAATCAGTGTGAAATCCCTCCTTGGCTATAGATTCCTTTCTAGAGCTGTGAAAGATTTTCTGGTTATTTTGCTTTAAATGGAGATGTCTTCAGAGATGATCCCCTAAGGTTGAAGGGGGGCTGGAAAAAGTTAGTAAAGATGGAGAATCAAAGACCCAGCGTGTAACACTGCAAAGACCTGTTATCCATATGGCTCTGAGTTGCAGTCAGTTTTCTTCTTTAATAGGATTATTTCTTTGTCAGATATTTATATTCTTCTCCATGGAAAGTTTATAGAACAAGTAGCATTGATACATTAGTGCCAAGCTGATTTATTCATTTAGCTACTCAAACAATCATTGTAGCCCTACAGGGAAAGGAAGATTTTCTCAATTTAATAGTCTCTTTCCTTATCAGATAGTCATTTAAATGGTTTGCCTATAAATACAGGACATGTTGAGACATGTATGCTATAAATATTTCAGAAGATGTACACTTGCATTAGGCATTCCTTTGGCTGGACATGATTGTATTGCAGCTACTACAGCCAATTTAAAACAAAAACAATAACTCTAGCTACTACTAATAAAAAGTTCACCTGGTTTCAGGGAGGTACAGCCCCTCTCCCTCCTGTTGAAGGAGGGTTATGTGTGTCATATCAGCAACAGCTATAGCCCACTTTGCCCTGTGAGTCTTGAACATAGAAAAAGAAGGCATGGACATGTTCTTAGCTGTTGTGAGATGTGGCAGATGTTACCTTCTTGTAGTGTGCCTGTTGAGGAGTCCTCGCAACTGAAGGACAAGGAGACTTGGAGACCGTAAAAGTGCAGGTTGCTATCAAGTTTTGCTTCCCAGGCTGCAGGGCCTGGCATGTAGATAAAAGGAAAAGCAGGGCTTTGATATCACACCGTACTTTTGTCCTCTCTGTGATCAGCATCTGGCTACTTCATCTTCTTGTTGGCTGACATTTTGCCTCCACCTTCCTGTCTGAAGGGCTCCATGCCACAATGGGCCAAGAGACCAGTGTAAAATGG
Source organism: Agapornis roseicollis (assembly GCA_002631895.1). Taxonomy (NCBI): domain Eukaryota; kingdom Metazoa; phylum Chordata; class Aves; order Psittaciformes; family Psittacidae; genus Agapornis; species Agapornis roseicollis. The sequence continues at coordinate 28,014 of NDXB01009099.1, forward strand.
TCAAGAACCCTCTGGACAGTGGTGCCTTGTTTTGGAGGGAATCTTGTAGAATTAAAAAATAGTTTGTATTGGAAAAGACCTTTAAGACCATTGGATCCAATTGTTAAACCAGCACTGCCAAGGCCACTACTAAACCATATCCACAGGCACCACATCCACACATCTTTTTAATACCTCCAGGGATGGTGACTGCAGCCCTGCTCTGGGCAGCCTGTTCCAATGCCTGAGCACCCTTTGGGGAAGGAATTGTTCCTCAGCTCCATCTAAACCTGCCCTGGTGCAGTTTGAGGCCATTTCCTCTTGTCCCATCCCTTGTTCCTTGGGAGCAGAGCCCAGCCCCACCTGACTCCATCCTCATGTTAGGCACTTGTAGGGAGCAATCAGGTCCCCCCTGAGCCTTCTCTTCTCCAGACTGAACACCCCAGGTCCCTCAGCTGTTCCCCATCACACTTGTGCTCCAGGCCCTGCACCAGGTCTGGCCCCGCTCCAGCACCTCAAAGTCTCTCTTGTAGTGAGGGGGCCATAACTGAACACAGGATTTGAGGTGCAACCTCACCAGTGCTCAATGCAGGGGCACAATCACTGCCCTGACTCTGCTGTTGCACTGGTGCTGATACAGGCCAAGATGGTGGGGGCTTCTTGGCTGCAGGGTCACCTTGATGGGTCATATTCAGCTGCTGTCAACCAGCAGATTTTAAGGTACAGCCTCATCTTTGGCTTTGCTGGAACATTATCAGGTCCAAAATACACGTCTACTGAATTACTCTGGGCTAATCACCAAGTACTGGCTGCTGAACACCTTTAACTTCATCCCTTGTGTTAACAGTGCTCTAACAAATGCTTGCAGTTTAAATACAGTCTGCCTGACGGATAGCTCTCTCCTACCTCTTTTCCTTCATCTTTCTCCCCAGAAGTGGTTTCCTTTACAAATGTATATAGATCTCTTACTGGTGGCATAGGCTTCTCAGCAAATTTGAAGAAAAAAGAGTATTGAACTGTATGACTATTATTGTTTGCCTGAAGATCCTCAGTGGCAGGTATGGAGTTAGGTTAGGTGTACAGAGTTGGGTGCATTCCACTCATCAACAGAAAGATGCAGGTTTCTTCAGAGGACAGTTAAAATGGGATTCATCCACCCTTGAAGAAGTCTACATCTATTACACCCTACAGGACCTGCTACAGGTGGTGTGACAAATTGAACTCTCAGCTACCAGAGTGAATAAGCCAGTAAAAGAAATAGAACAAGATAGAATAGTATAACTAGAATAAGACCCCAGAACAATACAGTAGGACAAGACCCTCATGTACTCTCATTATCTGCACTCTACTTAAGAGCTCTGAAAAATGCCACATGTTACTCAGCACTTTTTAAATCTGCATGTCTTTTTAGATTGTCCATGAAATGTACAGCTGCTTCCAAACACTACAGAAACTGAGCTGATGGAGCAGAAGGAAGCATAACAGAAGTCCGGAGGAAACCATTTCAAGATAGGCCTAAGGTTAAATCTTTACAGTGGGAAGTTGAGGACAGATAGAAAATTGAAAAGACAAGGTGTCAAGCAGCATGCTTTTAAGTAAATCAAAACCATTACGCACACCTTGCTCTAATTGTAAAGCAGTAACATGTCTGATCATTTTGAAAGTGTGTTTCAAAGCAGCTGTGAGCACCCTTTTCTTTGGTTTAAGCCATGCAGATAAAGGTTAACTGGTCCCCTCAGGTGAACAGCAGAAAGGCTTTTCATCCTGACAGCCTGCAGATTCTGCAGGTATAGGTACTTCTCACTTTTACTCTGTGTGTGTGTTTGTTCTAAACTTTCTTCTTTCACAAATACTAATCCCACATCCTACCTGGAAGGAAGTACCATGGGTCGGTTTGGTTCCTTAGACATTGCCATGCATGTGGTACTGAGTTTCCAGAAACTCACACAAAACACATCTTAGCTGAAAATTCTATTATACAAATTCATGACAGATTAAGGTTCAAAGATTGACATTGAGAGTACACAAACTGCAATAACAAGTGTGAAACAATACATACAAAAGCCATCTGGAGTTAATCATTGAGTATATATAGAGTACAGTTCTCAACCAATAGACATCCCTATGGGAGAGAAGAAAGGTTTAGCTCCTCGACTAATCCCAGTAGTTCACAGGATTGTTAAGATTGGAAGGGATCCTTGAAAGTCATCCAGTCCAACACCCCTGCCAAGGCAGGACCACCTAGAGAAGGTTACACAGGATCATAGAATCATAGAACAGTTAATGTTGGAAAGGACCTTAAGATCATCCAGTTCCAACCCCCCTGCCAGAAGCAGGGACACCCCACACTAAACCATGCCACCCAAGGCTTCATCCAACCTGGCCTTGAACACTGTCAGGGATGGAGCATTCTCAGGCTCCCTGGCCTACCCATTCCAGTGCCTCACCACCCTCACAGGAAAGAATTTCCTCCTTATATCCAATCTAAACCTCTCCTGTTTAAGTTTGAACCTGTTACCCCTTGTCCTGTCACTACAGTCCCTAATGAAGAGCCCCACCCCAGCACCCCTATAAGCCCCCTTCAGATACTGGAAGGCTGCTATGAGGTCTCCACGCAGCCTTCTCTTCCCCAGGCTCAACAGTCCCAACTTTCCCAGCCTGTCTTCCTATGGGAGATGCTCCAGTCCCCTGATCAATCTCGTGGCCTCCCCTGGACTTGTTCCAACAGTTTCATGTCCTTTTGATGTTGAGGACATCAGAACTGCACACAATGCTCCAGGTGAGGTCTCCCGAGAGCAGAGTAGAGGGGCAGGATCATCTCCTTCGACCTGCTGGTCATGATCCTTTGGATGCAGATCAGGATACGGTTGCTTTCTGGGCTGCAAGTGCACACTGCAGCCGGCTCATGTTCATTTTCTCATCGACCACCACCCCAAGTCCTTCTCTGCAGGGCTGCTCTCAATCTCCTCTTTGCCCAACCTGTAGCTGTGCCTAGGATTGCTCCCACCCAGCTGCAGGACCTTGCACTTGGCTTGGTTGAACTTCATGAGGTTGACATCAGCCCACCTCACAAGCATGTCAAGGTCCCTCTGGATGGCATTCCTTCCTTCCAGCGTATCCATCAAACCACACAGCTTGGTGTCATCGGCAAACTTGCTGAGGGCGCACTCAATCCCACTGTCCATGGCAGCTACAAAGATGTTGAACAAGACCGGTCCCAACACCAATCCCTGAGGGACACCACTCGTCACTGGCCTCCAGCTGGACACTGAGCCATTGACCACAACCCTTTATATGCGGCCATTCAATTGGTTCTTTATCCACCGAGTGCCCACCTATCAAATTGATGTCTCTCCAATGTAGAGACAAGGATGTCATGTGGGACAGTGTCGAACGCTTTGCACAAGTCCAGGCAGATGATGTCAACTGCTCTACCCCTGTCCATCAGTTCCGTAGCCTCATCGTAGAAGGCCACCAACTTGGTCAGGCAGGATTTCCCCCTAGTGAAGCCACGCTGGCTGTCACCAAGCACCTTGTTGTTTTTCATGTGCCTTAGCATGCCTTCCAGGAGAATCTGCCCCAAGATTTTGCCAGGCCCAGAGATGAGCCTGACTGCTCTGTAATTCCCTGGGTCATCCATTTTCCCCTTCTTGAAAATGGGGGTTGTATTTCTTATTTTCCAGTCTTCGGGAACTTCCCCTGACTGCCACGATCTCTCAAATATGATGGCCAATGGCTTAGCAACTTCACTCGCCAGCTCCCTCAGGACCCGTGGATGGATTTCATCAGGTCCCATGGACTTGTGCACGTTCAGGTTCTTAAGATGGTCTTGAACCAGATCCTCTCCTACAGTGGGCCAAGGTCTTCATTTTCACAGTCCCTGTGTCTGCTTTCTAAGACTTGGGGGGTGTGGTCAGAGCCTTTGCCACATTCAGTGAAGTCCAACACAGTCCATTGTAATGTGTCCAGCAGTTTCTACGGAGCCTTCTCTAACTTCTCTCCTTCCTAATTCGGTTCTGTATTATTTCTTTACTTTCAGGTGGAGCTTGAGTAACTCTAGTCATACGTACTTTTGTTACTTATGGGTAGGAAATTCTGTTACTTCACTTTTAAAGATTGAATTAATAAAAGTCTAGAGCATATGCTAGGTGAGGTATGGTTGTACCTAGGAGGTGTGTAGCTTTGAGACAAAGGTGTGTTTTGGTATTACAATTGGATTATTATGAGCCAAGTTTATCCAAAGACAACAATTTCAGAATAGCTGCTGGCTCAACAACCAACATCTTCCCTTGTCTTTGTTTGACAACCGTTAGGTGGTTTGTCAGAATGTGGTACCTTGAAGTTCCTACTCATGCAGGGTGTACAACAAAGCCTGGCTGCTGTGTCTTCACCCTGTTTGGCTCCTCTTAGCACATGCTAAGGATGAAGGTTGTGTTGCCTGAGGAGCTATTGTAGGGTAGATTCCACACATGCCAACAACATCCCACCCTGAAAGTAGCAGCTTTAATTTACCCTAACATTTTTTTAATGTCATAACTTTGGGAAACTGGGAGAGTTTTCTCTAATTTTCCTCATTTTCCTTCATATTCTTGAGACATGTTTCCATCATTATAGCTGAACTTAGACACCTTATACTGATTCTGCTCTTAGCACTTTAGCTGGGACTAAAAGGAGTTTCTTGGTTTCCAGGAAGCCATTCTGTTACCTTTAATTAGGAATTCAATCACTTAAATTCCCCTAAGGTCTTCCCGATGACAATAGGGGTAACAGCATAAGATTGTACCTGACTTCCACTAAGCCTTCATGATCCTGCACCTGATCCCAGGCTAGGGGAAGCTATTAGTGTGGCTTTACCTGGACAGTTTTACTCTTGCAGTCAGTGATTTAGAGAGGTAATGACAGACACATCCCCCCACTCCTCCAGGGACATGTTTCTTGGTGCAAAAAACAAACTAAAAAGGCATGTACATCCTCCCATAGGCTACACTCTCTCCATCTGGTCTGTTAACACTTGTTTTTTGGAGCCAACCAGTCTAAACTGGAGTCTGGTATGTTCTGACAATGTCGGGACACTAACCTTCCATAAGCAGTCTGTTTCAGGGGTTAATTGCACTTGCTGATAAAGACATAGGAGTCATTTCTAGTTTTAGGGCTTTTTGGCGTCAGCTTCCAGGCATGGTCCTTCCCACCCATTCTCTGCTAGGCTTAACAGCCATTAGGTTGCAGTACAAAGGTACTGTAATCAAATAGCCTTGTGAATCTCTTTTTTGAGAAGTTAACAAAACAGAGAATTTTGAGGCCCAGAAAAGAACCTTCCATCTCCCTTCTCACCTTCTATCCGCCTCTCCCCATTTGTTTCTGTGGTGCTGTTGTTTTTCAGCCTCTTCCATCTTTCAGCAAGGGAAGAAGCTGCAGCTGCCCCATCTCTGGCAGTGTTCAAGGCCAGGTTGAATGGGGCTTGGAGCAACCTGCTCCAGTGGAAGGTGTCCATGTCCATGGCAGAGGTTGGAACTGAATGGGCTTTTAAGGTCCCTTCCAACTCAAACTATTCCATGGTTCTATGTTTCTGCAAAGAGGCAGCAGGTCTCAAGTCAGAGCTCTTTCTCCAGAAGACTGCCTAAGTGGTTAGTACGAGGACTCCCATGTGCCTATCAGGTTCCACTGTGTCTGCTTTAGATGGCAAGATACAAGAAAAAGCTGTTTCTAGACCCAAAAAATCTATTTTCTCAAGTGTATCTTGTAACTGCCAATTATAAAGAAAAACAATTCTTATAATATGAAAATATCTCTCTTTTCAACAAGCTTTATTTTCTTTTCAGTGCTAAGGTTGTGTCTCTTGCCCTCTTTTTTAATGAATATGGCAAATATGCAGAGTTTTGAATAATGAATTCATGAAAAAGAAGATGCAGATGGAATGTGTAACGGTTCAGACAAGGCCCTATTATCTTAATCCAATTTCATTAGCAGCAATATAAATTTGTTTCTACTTATTCAGGCTTTCTGTTTTAATGAAACTTGGTGATCTGGAAAGTTAAATGTTTGTGTTTACAAACACTGATCAAAGGCATCTAATTCTGTCGATCATCTTATGACCTGATCCCACAAGCTAGTGAATTTTTGGGTTTCTGTTCAGCATGTGCTTAGCTCCCAACACCAAAGCCACAGGAAAGAGAAATGCCTCACTTGGTATTGGGATCCCTCCTTCATCTCTGCTCTTGGTGGCTTTGCACCAAGCAGGGGATTAGGTATTAGAAAAGTATTCTTCACTATGAGGGTGATGAGGCATTGGCACAGTGTCTCCAAGCCGCTGTATCCAACCTGCACTTGAATACTGCCAGGGATGGAGCAGCCACAGCTTCTCTGGGCAACCTGTGCCAGTGTCTCAGCACCCTCACAGCTAAGAGCTTCTACCTAGGAGCTCCTCTCAGTCTCCCCTCTTCTGGCAGGTTCAAGCCATTTCCCTTGGCCTGGCCCTACAGACCCTTGTCCAAAGCCCTTCTCCAGCTTTCCTGTAGCCCCTTTAGGCACTGGAGCTGCTCTAAGGTCTTCCCTTCAGGAGCCTTCTCTTGTCCAGGCTGCTGCAGCCTCTCTCAGCCTGGCTCCAGAGCAGAGCTGCTCCAGCCCTCACAGCATCTCCATGAACTCACTCCAACAGCTCCACGTGCCTCTTGTGTTGGGGGTCCCAGATGAAAAATGGATAGAAAGAAATGGATAAATTCTGTCAATACAGCAAAAACCTCATTCCACCTGGCTCAAAGTTGGTTTACAGCTTTTGAGATAAAATCTCTGCTATAGCTCACTGTGGTCTGATGGACCTGATCAAAGCCAGGTCAGCTGAATGTTCATGGCAGGAAGTGTGCAGAAGCTATCCGAGAGTAAAGAAACTCAATCTGCCATTCTCCTTGGAGCTTCACCTCCAGCCAGGGCACAGCACCTTCTGTCCAAGTGATGTCTGGGGATTTGGGGATTTGGGATGAAGCCCAGGTATCTGCAGGTGTCCTGTCAAACAGAAGAACATGCCACCAAGCCAGGGGTAATGCGACACACTAGGAAGGATGTTTGCTTTTCACTTGGCTGGTACAGATGGACTGTCTTGCTGCCGTGCCAGCAACAGCAGATGCGGCGAAGAGCATAGGTTTAAGACTGCAATCAAATGGAATTGCTATTCCACAACACAGCCAAAACCTGGGTTTGTCCTAAATCAGGGTGAAAATTTAATAATTTATAGATTTCTTCAAAATGAAATATGATGAAGGTATTTGATTTATTCACATTATCTTTCAGCAAAATCAGAAAGGTTTCTGACTTTTACATCTGGACTTTTGCATTATAATATCAGCCGGAACATATGCAGCTTTAAGGCATGATCCACCAAAAAAAGTCATAATATTTATAGTGCAGCCAACTACTTTGCCACATTGAAACAAGGCTGAAATAAAACATAGAAATTATTTCCCAAGCATATTCCATAAAATACAGTATGTTTCAGTGACATATTTGGAAAGCTTCAAATCAACAGTTTCTGACATTTGAAAGGAAAAAAAAAAAAGACCTTTCTTTAAAATAATGCACTTTGTAAGCAGCACTGTGGCTCAGGACTTCAGCAGAAAATCAGTTGGAGCCTGGTGCGACCATGAGGATTTTGCCTTCTAACTGCCTTTAAAATAGGATAACTTCCCTAGAGAGGTGTAGTTATGCATCAAAGTCCTCCCTGTTCTTAGAGAGGACTTTGGTAAGGCAGTGCCTGTTGATGGAAAATGTCTAAGTTCATTCCTTTTCTTTCTTTGCCAGATGAAGCTCTGCAGATCACAGCCTCGGGAAAGCCTCCTAGACAATCCTAGTGCTTACAAGCTTTTGTGTGTGGAGGCCTGCCCTGAAAGCCACCCCCAAGGAACAGAATTATCTCTATTGTGAAAAGATTTAGCTACTCCCATGTAGTTGAGCTGGCAAAGCCGGGAGAACTCTATGGAGATGCAGCTCTGTGCAGTCCTGGCCCAAAATGAAGCTCAGACATTCCCAGATGTAACCCTCAGGTGCCTCAATTAGAGTTTGTTTGTATATTCCAGCAAGGGTGTTGTCTGCACTTGCAAATACCTCAGCTCCCAGGGCTTCCACCTGCTTGAAACCAGCTGGAAATCAAAGCAGAAGAAATGCTCCATGCTCAGGAATAACTGCAGCGATGGTGCTGGGTTGGATCCCAAACCTTCCTTATTTCAATGCAGTCTCTCCTGTGCAACTTCCATAATAAGTAATTCCCATGAGGTGCTTTTGCACACAGCAGATTTGTTTTCTTGCATTTCCCAGGTTTGCCTATTTTATAGACAGGGCTAAAAGAAGTCTTTACACACACACACACAAAATGTGTAAGTGCTCCCCAGCTGCTTCCCATGCTGCTGCTTGTCCTGGCTGTGATTTTTACCTACAGGTTTAGTACCTACTTTCAAACCCTCAGCTCTTTCACTACGTTTGACTTCATTTTGTAGCCACGTGCTCCTGCATCCTCCTGTGGAGTGATCATGAAATCATCGCTGGGAATCTGTAAGGGAAAAGCCATTGGAACCTTCCCACATGTGCAGCAGGTCAGTCGTGCTTGGAAAACAGCATCTCAGACACAGACACTCATTTATCACAATGCTTACAGGCTGGCTGCAGCCTCTTCTTCTGGACACAGGGAAAATCAAAGTGATGGACCTGTAAATCTTTCCCCCAAAACTGATTCGGTGACTGCAGACACCGAAGGCAAAGGTCTTCAGACCAAAATATAGTGATTGGGCAGACAGTTTGACTTAGTTAAGGTAAAATAACATTTTCTTCTAAACCATCTACTGATCCGTTTCCTATGCTAGCATTATTCTGCTACATGAAAAGCTCATATAGGTTTAATTTACTGGCTTCAAGAGAGGTCAACATCTTCCTGTGCATGAAACAATATATTCCCTCCTGACCAATAAAATCCTGAACCATAATAAATTTATTACAATG
>NDXB01009099.1:41974-47821 GCA_002631895.1 Agapornis roseicollis
CAACAAGATTTTTTTTTTCCTTTTCTTTTTTCCACTAAGGCTAGTTAAAGCTGTAGTATAACCCATTTCTATCTGATAAACGTATCACTAGTACGCTAAGAACTTCTGAATTACCTTGCAAAGCCCTTTAAATGGCATCAACTTACCAGTGCCAGGGTTTTGAATTAGCAGGCTGGAGCCAGTGGTTCACAGCAGCAGTGGGGTGTGTGGGTGACAGTTGTGGTGATCAGTGACACGGTGGCACTGTCCCACTGCCTTACCCTCCCAAATTCTCACACCTGGCTGGAGCCCAGCACAGGGGGACATGGGCACACTGCAGCTTTAACAGCCTGCTTTAGGTTTCCAGCCAGGTACTCCTTGTATCATAAATTATCCGAAAGAAAACACTCTAAATAATAAATTAAATATTACTTATAAAAAGTACACCCTCCCCCCCCAACCGCCCCATCCCAAGCATGGTGACAATTCACAAAGGTAAGGAATTGCCAAGTCTATTTTACAAGAATAAAAACAGCATCATCCCTTTTCCTACTGGTGTTACTTCCTTGCACTTGGAAATGCACATACAGCACGCAGTGAAGCATGCCTGTGGGTGCTGTACCATGTTCTCCAGCCAGCCAAGACCAGAATGAGGATGCGTTCAATGCCTTTTTGCTGAGTACTTCAAAAAACCCCTTCTTCCATCCAGCTTCCAGGTACCCAGATCAGAAGTGGAGACAAAGGGTTGCAAATTCACCACCATCTGCTTCCCACTGGTGTTGACCACAGAGTGCTTCCCTTACCTACCTAAATCTCATTAGGGTTTTATTGAGCAACTTGATAGCACTGCCAACTCTCATCCTGCAAATGCTTGTGCCTGTTTTTGCCACTGCTAATGCTAAAGATGGTTTGTTCCTGATCACAGCAGCATGTGCAATAATCCAATGGATTTGCAGGATTCAGCATTAGGCACTAGCTGGAGGGCATCCTGGGAAAGGGCAATTGCTGAGTTACAGCAGGAATTACACCATCAGCTCTGAGCACATGAAAAAATGTCTAATGATTCCCAGGGTAGGGAAGGACCCAGGGATATCCTCAATGTTAACTCACCCCCATCCTTCTGTGTGTGAACAAGCACTGCCATTGTTTTGCTTGGTGTTTTCTGGGTTGCACTGTGTGTTTTGGCAGGAGCTATCAGAGCAGGGAGCACGCACTGCAAACGTGCTCCTGTGCTCTGGAGAGCACTTCAAAAACTCATCAAATTCTCTAGAATTTGATTTGAAATCTCATTCAAAGTTCTTCAGAGATGTCAGGGAAGGAATCAGGCCAGATGTGCAGCAGTCCTACCTAAAACACCTTCTAAATGCACTGGCTCTGGGAAGCAGCTGGTGAAACGATGCTCCTGTGAACAAACAAAAGCAAAGCAACTAAAAGAAGAGACTCAAGCAGTGCTGATGCAAAGAACAGCCACTTTGTGGCAGAATCCCATTGAAGCATCTGACACACGATGTCCCAAGCCATGCAGGTTTCTTGTGGATGAGATTTCCTTGGCCATACTGGGATGCACTGGCTGGGTGCCATGGGGGGAGCAAGGACCAAGCTTCAAAGCATTTGCAAACCTGTTGGGAAATTCCTGAATAGGCAGTCCTGCCCAGAGCTGCATGACTATCTCTGTGCTTCCCCAGTTTCTGGCTGCCTTTACCTGGGAATGACCAGTTCCCATACATGAGGGTTTACAAACAGCCGCACCAGTATAGGGGATACAGAAATTCTCACTCACTGACAAATGACATTACAAATTCTACAGCAAAATCTTGGCTGTGTCGACGTCCAGATCCAAACTTGGACATAATCAAGATGATATTCAAGAACAAGCAGATTATCTGCCCCTCTTTCAAAAAACTAAACAACTTCAGCAAATGACTGGACATTTCCCCAGAGGTAAGTATCTAAGACAAAAATGCTGAGCTAGGGAATGCTCAGTCTTTTGGACCATTGATATTTCTCCATTGTAAGGTGTTGGAGAAAAAGAAAAAGAAAAGGGGGTGGACAATTAAAATAAACTATAATAAATATATCCTTTTTTGGTCTTTGTTTTTATTTTCCCACCTGTTTATGGCAGCCCTGTTGTACTGATTAGCTGATGATCTTCCATGGTAACATCGAGCTTCACAAGCCTGTCATGCACTGATAGATTTCTCACTGCATTTTTCTGGGAGTGTCCATGGCTGACACAGTCATGGGCTATAAATATTCTGGCAGTTGAGGAATTTGTCAAAATACAAAGAAAATCTCAGCCAAGCTCACTGCCAATAAATAGAGCATCTGCAAAATGCAACATGGGAGTTTTGTACTAAAACATTGGAATTTTGCAAGTTATGTAGTTCACACATAAGGTAAATTTTTGAAAGAAATGTCTTGTTAATAATTAGGTAGGTATTGTACTAAAATCATCCTCAAATGAAGGCTGGAAATGTCTCAAATACTCCTTAAGACAATACCAAAAGTCAGTATTGTGTGGCTCTAGTGAAGGTTTGAAGGAATATAAATAATAATATCTCCAAAATCAGTGTTTATATGGAATAACTGAATTTTACTGACAAATGCTGAACTTAAATTGAAATGTCTTACTTATGTATTAAAGGGGAAGGGGAGCTGCTGTGTCTTGCTTGAGCTGAGACAATGGAGTTGTTCCTTCCTGTGGGCAGAGTACATGACCACTTGTTTCAGTGTTGACCTTGGCCTTGGTCTGTGACTGGTATTGAATTAAATAAGATGAGCCTGAAAACACGTATGTTTCATACAGCAATAGAAAGGCCATGCTCACACGAGGGCCAGATCTACCTGCAGATCTCAGGGGCTTTGTGTTGAGTCAAAGAATGACACCTCAACAAAGCGAGGGGGCTGATAAATGCCAAAGCTCCTGGACCCTGAAACACTTGTGTCCAAACCAAACCAAATCCAGCTTGCAAATCTCTTTGTGGCTCATCCTACTGTAGGCAATTTGGGATTATTTTACACCTGTTCCTGGATTAATATTCCGTGATTTAAAAAGGTGCAGTGATGCTCTCTGAAGTTGTTGGGGCAGTTTCTGTTCTCAGCTCTCTTGCTGCCAATCAAGTTATTTCGTAAGTGATAACTGAGAAACAGATTTGACCTTATGTTCTTATTTCAAAAATGTCAATCTCTGCAAATACGGAGGAGGAGTTAATTAAAAAGTGGCATAAAGTCTTCTTTTTTTTTTTTAAGTCAAAATAGTGGTAGTGATTTTATTGAGCCTGGCTTTTCATCAGGAAAGATTTGTGCATTTTACTTCTAGTAGAGGCTTTTGGTTACAAATCTTTCCAAACTGGAAAGCTCAGACTTCCATGCAAACAAGATTTTCTCACTCCTGAGAAATATGTCATTAAAATTTTAGCAAATTGAATAACAGAGCATTTTTAAAGGAGTATTTTCACAAACACACTGGAGTTCCTAACGAAGCATTTGAATTCCTCCTTGACATCTGATTTCCTTTCCAATAAGGGGCCATAGAAAATAATCTGAATTATTACTTCTGTTGCAGTGCCATTTTACTCAAAATATTTTATTCGGAGATTCAGATATAATTACCCACCTAATAAAAGGAGCTATTAGGTTGTAAAGATCCTATCCTTTCCATGCTCTTTTAAAATTATGACCCACTCAAGCTTGAAATCAAAGGCAGAGCTGAATGGAATAATTCATCTGAAACTCTCTTATTGGGTTTTGCCGCCTCCTAACTGATAAATATGCAAATTAGTTCCCTTTTGGTGATTCAGCTGCATAAACAGAGATTAATGCTGAATGCAGCCGAAAATTTAGCAATAAAATGTATGCACACAAAATCTAGCCAATTCAACCAGTTATGGTTGTCAATAAACACCATAATGTGCAGCTAAAGCACTAGGACAAGGAGAGGGAATCCCTAAGGATGGTTCTCGGTATCCTGCTGCTCTCCACTCTTTTCTTGCTGTTCTTATGGAGTACTGCTGATCTTAGCCAGGAAACATCACACTTGTAGGAAAAAAACTCCTAAATAATTTATCAGGTATTTACTAGCCTCTGTGGTTCTTCCTCCAGGATCATGTCCTGCCAGTGGGAAGCACCACACCATTGGCCTCCTCATCCTCTGCCCATCATCATCCAAAGTGGATGGGTCATCACATCAGAGACATCCTATGATGTAGGGTGGATGAGAAAGGTAAGAAAGGCAAGGAAGGCAAGGAAGGCAAATTCAGCTCTGTTTTTCATTCTACTCCATCTTGGGGTGGCCTCAGCAGTGCTTCCCAATGTCATCATGGTCTGGCACAAAGGCCACTCATCCGCAGACATGTTTTATTACAAGCTTAAGCATGTAATGACTGCGTGTCAGAGAAGATTGCTTATCATGTCCTCTTTTCACAAGTGCACACCGGCTGGCTGGCAGCAGGCTGCCAATGCAAACTCGGACTTTAATTTTTCCCCTTTTTTCCTTTTTTTTTTTTTTTTTTTTTTTTACTTTCCTTTTTTCTATTTCCTTCTTTTTTTTTTTTTTTTTTTTTTTTTTTTTTTCTTTTTATTANTATCATGTCCTCTTTTCACAAGTGCACACCGGCTGGCTGGCAGCAGGCTGCCAATGCAAACTCGGACTTTAATTTTTCCCCTTTTTTCCTTTTTTTTTTTTTTTTTTTAATTTTTACATTCCTGGTTCTCTGTTTTTCCATACATAAAACATTAACTACGAGAGGAAATGCTGAAGTGGCTGAATTTTACAGCCACTCACTAATCCCCACCTCTCGTGAGAGATAACTGACAGAGACAACAAAAGAAATTAGTAATTTGTCTTTTCATTTTGTGCTGTTGGGAAAGCTTCCAAATTTTTGGTGTTGTGGTGTGATCATCTGCTATGGGTGCTTTTGTAGTCAGTAATCATATATTTAAAAAAACCCAAAACCAAACGAGTGACCTACAACACTGTCTCATTAATGGCACAGTCTATGTTTAAAAACATACTTGCATGAGGTAAGACTAGATCTACACAAAGAGCTACGAACCTCTACGGAGTAAAACATGAGTTAGTCATGACAACTTCAGCTCTACAAATACTAGTAGATCAAAATGAGCAATCTGGTAGCATCAGCTAATGACCCCATGGTGACAACGTCATTTGCCTTCCTGCTTTCATCACTTTAGATGCCAGATCTGAAGTTCTGTAACATCTCCATTATTATTCTTCACTTCCTCTTTGTTTTGTTTTGTTTTGTTTTTTTTCTTTTAATCATTCCTTTTAGGAACTGCAGGCATCTTCCTTGTGCTGAAGGAGTGATACCGGCAACAAGATGATTTGTGATGGGGTTGTGTAAGTGGGTAATATGAGAGAAATCCTGGTATGTTGCAATGCTCCGGGATAATTATCACCTCATCAAGAGCTGTTAGAAGGCTGAGCCTGTGATAGCATTGAGTTGCTTCATTAGCCCCTCCAAACTGGCCATCTGTTCACTCAGATCATCCTGCTCATAAACCTGCAAGTGAACAAACAAACACACATAAGCAGCAGTGGGACAGAAGCTGAGACCCATGGACAGAGCCAAGGACAAGGCCCCATAGCAGGGACCTCCCAGGGCCCCCAACCAGGATGTCCACCTCAGGGGCCTGGAGCATCCAACCATGGCCTGATGCTTACAGGTTGGCTAGCAAACCCTCTCTGGGATCAACACACAAGCTGAAAACCAGGGGTGACCATGCTGGAACAATGTGAAATGTTAATGGCTATCCTCTGAGTGCCCATTTCCCCAGCTCCCTCCCTTCCACTGCATGCATCCATGTTTCGGGGGGGGGGGGGGGCCCAAAAAAAACACTTTTGCCCCC